>WNWK01022017.1:0-33225 GCA_009830355.1 Cherax destructor
ACATATGCGAAGAGGGCCAACAGGTGTAAGGAAACATGGCCAATTTCTCCACTCGACCCAGGATCAAACCCAGGTTTATCGATTGTGAGCCACAACCATCACTTCAACGCTAGATGCCAACCCAAACATTCCCTTAAAATTAGCCTCGTTAAGAACACTCTTGTTTTTATACAAGAGACATTTTTCTTTTTTTTTTTCTCTATGTGATGTAAATTAAATCACGACAGTATATAACAAAGCTTCTATTACCGCCAGGAGATAACGGAGATAAGAAGAGAGATAATAAAGGTTGACAGAGATAAAAGCTAAGAATGTTGATAAAAACTGTTGATGTGAAGATAAGACGCCTTTTTTAAGTGATATGCGGGTGGTGGGTTGGGAGGGTGGTTGATGGTGGTTATGGTGGTGATAGTGGTGATGGTGGTTGTTAATGGTGATGAGACGGTGATGGTTGATGGTAATAGTGCTGGTTGTGATGGTGGTTCATGATAATAGTAATGATGGTGGTGGATGATTGTGATGGCGATGGTGGTTGATGGTGAGAATGGTGGTGGTTGATGGTGAGAATGGTGGTGGTTGAAGGTGAGGATGGTGGTGGAGAATGGTGAGGATGGTGGTGATTGATAGTGAGGATGGAGGAGATTGGTGGTGAGGATGGTGGTGGTTGAAGGTGAGGATGGTGGTGGTTGAAGGTGAGGATGGTGGTGGTTGATAGTGAGGATGGTGGTGGTGGTTAAAGGTAAGGATGGTGGTGGATAATGGTGAGGACGGTGATGATTGATAGTGAGGATGGTTGTAGATAATGGTGAGGATGGTGGTGGTCGATGGTGAGGATAGTGGTGGTGGTTGATGAAGATGGTGGCTGATGGTGAAGATGGTGGTGGCTGATGGTGAAGATGGTGGTGGCTGATGGTGAGGATGCTGTTGGTTGAAGGTGAGGATGGTGGTAGTATGGTGGTGGTGATGGTGAGAATGGTGGTGGTTGAAGGTGAGGATGGTGGTGATTGATGGTGAGGATGGTGGTGATAGTGAGGATGGTGGTGATTGATGGTGAGGGTGATGATGGTGAGAATGGTGGTAATATTGGTGGTTGTGGTAGTGTTGGTAGTTGTTGTCACCAGTCATGGCTTGTATTAACCCTGTTGCTCACCTCGTGCAGAGTAGCCGTACTCCAGCTCCTGGTTCTTGAACATGTGCTCTTTCTCGTTAGTACCCCTAAATACCCTCTCATGCTTTAAAGGTACCAAATGGGTATCTTGCACGCTGCGATCATATCTCCTTGCACAGGTGTTGGTAACCTATCTTAATAGCAACCACACCTGAGCTCCAGCACCAACCTGGTGCAAAACGAACAAGTAAATCCCACATTCCTTTTATGAAACCAATTGATCAGTGTTCATGACAGTACTCTCACCACCATCCACACTACCCTCACCACCATCCACACTACTCTCACCACCATCCACACTACTCTCAACACCATCCACACTACCCTCAACACCATCCACACTACCCTCACCACCATCCACACTACCCTCACCACCATCCACACTACCCTCAACACCATCCACACTACTCTCACCACCATCCACACTACTCTCACCACCATCCACACTACCCTCAACACCATCCACACTACCCTCACCACCATCCACACTACCCTCAACACCATCCACACTACTCTCACCACCATCCACACTACTCTCACCACCATCCACACTACCCTCACCACCATCCACACTACCCTCACCACCATCCACACTACCCTCAACACCATCCACACTACTCTCACCACCATCCACACTACCCTCAACACCATCCACACTACTCTCACCACCATCCACACTACTCACCACCATCCACACTACTCTCACCACCATCCACACTACCCTCAACACCATCCACACTACCCTCAACACCATCCACACTACTCTCACCACCATCCACACTACTCTCACCACCATCCACACTACCCTCAACACCATCCACACTACCCTCAACACCATCCACACTACCCTCACCACCATCCACACTACTCTCACCACCATCCACACTACTCTCACCACCATCCACACTACTCTCACCACCATCCACACTATCTCACCACCATCCACACTCTCACCACCATCCACACTACTCTCACCACCATCCACACTACCCTCAACACCATCCACACTACCCTCACCACCATCCACACTACTCTCACCACCATCCACACTACTCTCACCACCATCCACACTACCCTCACCACCATCCACACTACTCTCACCACCATCCACACTACTCTCACCACCATCCACACTACTCTCACCACCATCCACACTACCCTCACCACCATCCACACTACCCTCACCACCATCCACACTACTCACCACCATCCACACTACTCTCAACACCATCCACACTACCCTCAACACCATCCACACTACCCTCACCACCATCCACACTACCCTCACCACCATCCACACTACCCTCACCACCATCCACACTACCCTCACCACCATCCACACTACCCTCAACACCATCCACACTACCCTCAACACCATCCACACTACCCTCACCACCATCCACACTACTCTCACCACCATCCACACTACTCTCACCACCATCCACACTACTCTCACCACCATCCACACTACTCTCACCACCATCCACACTACCCTCACCACCATCCACACTACCCTCACCACCATCCACACTACCCTCACCACCATCCACACTACTCTCACCACCATCCACACTACTCTCACCACCATCCACACTACTCTCAACACCATCCACACTACCCTCAACACCATCCACACTACCCTCAACACCATCCACACTACCCTCACCACCATCCACACTACTCTCACCACCATCCACACTATCTCACCACCATCCACACTACTCTCACCACCATCCACACTCTCACCACCATCCACACTACTCTCACCACCATCCACACTACCCTCAACACCATCCACACTACCCTCAACACCATCCACACTACTCTCACCACCATCCACACTACTCTCACCACCATCCACACTACCCTCAACACCATCCACACTACCCTCAACACCATCCACACTACCTCCACCACCATCCACACTACTCTCACCACCATCCACACTACTCTCACCACCATCCACACTACTCTCACCACCATCCACACTACTCTCACCACCATCCACACTACTCTCACCACCATCCACACTACCCTCAACACCATCCACACTACCCTCAACACCATCCACACTACCTCACCACCATCCACTACCCTCACCACCATCCACACTACCCTCACCACCATCCACACTACCCTCACCACCATCCACACTACCCTCACCACCATCCACACTACCATCACCACCATCCACACTACCCTCACCACCATCCACACTACCCTCACCACCATCCACACTACCCTCACCACCATCCACACTACCCTCACCACCATCCACACTACCCCTCACCACCATCCACACTACCCTCACCACCATCCACACTACCCTCACCACCATCCACACTACCCTCACCACCATCCACACTACCATCACCACCATCCACACTACCCTCACCACCATCCACACTACCCTCACCACCATCCACACTACCCTCACCACCATCCACACTACCCTCACCACCATCCACACTACCATCACCACCATCCACACTACCCTCACCACCATCCACAGTGCATGTAATGTACTCCATCTTAAGAACTGTAAGTTCATTCCTTCATCCTTCACAATACAGGCACTGTAACTTTCTTCCTTAATCCTTCCCAGTTCAAGTAGTCTATTTCACACCTGGAGTGCAATACCATCAACTTGCTTGTGAGTATACAGTATCCAGACATATATACACAGCTCTCCTCACCAGCAAAATGTGATCAGTCATGAGGGTGTCTTCCCAAAATTCAACTTCAATAACAAAAACATACAATAGGAACAAGCCAACTATGTCTTAAATGAAACAAACTGGTCGTAAGTAGTAATTTTTTTGGCTGTATCGACCATGGCTCAGCCACTTGTTGTCGGTAGAGAAAGCACGTCTCTGACTGAGAGCCCAGAAGATACTTTTCTTTGCTAGAAAGTCTTCGTCCCGATGGAGAATTTAGCCACTATTGAGCTTACCGGGGATCAACAGTCAGCGTTAGTAGAAGGGTAAAGTTTTGCGCCTACCAATGGCATGCTTATGTAGCTATGCTCGGACCAGTTGACCCCAATTGTCATGAACGATCAAAACATCAGCTAAGAAAGGATCCTGTACGATACCTTACGAAAGCAGACAAAGCGAATGTGTGTCACCATCCTCTCCTGGCTTCCTTTCATTTAAAGTTCAAATTAGAGTCCGCTGTGCTACAGAGAACCTGAGAGAAAGAGATCGTGTTTACATAAGGTGGCAGGCACTCAGCAATATGAAGCAGCTTATCTCAAACAATGTCTCTCTCACCGCAGCAATTTATATTTTCTCGTACATACAATGCAACTCCACCCCCTTTCCCATTATATCTGTCTACATGGAACAACTTAAACCCCTGAATATGACACTCAGCAATCATATCCCGACTCTTGGTATTATACCACGTTTCAGTTATTGCAATGACATCAAAGTTCCCAGCACAAGTCAACCATTCCTTGAAAATCTCTGTAGTGACCCATGCCTTGGTGTTAGCCTTCCAATGCACACACAAATTATTCTTGTTAACACTGTGTTTCTTGAATACACTGGAATTTTCAGAGTGATACACCAGTAAATGCTTCACTTTAAAATCACCACCACAGCTCTAACTCCTGTCCTACCTACCTTACTACCTAATAGGTGTGAGTGACACTAAGAAGCTATCTCTTATGCACCAGGAATGCCAAGAAAACTCTCTTCTCGTCAGCTATATGTATTACAAACTCCTAGCATCACAGACTGCCATACATTATAATTGGTTATAACTACATTTTTATGCATCCTTCATGGTGTAGACACTCTACTTACTTTGTCTAAGTGTGGTGTGTATTGTGTAGTGCATACCGGGTGTCAGTCGAGGTTGCAAGACTTGCTTGTCACCATACGTACTTCAAACCGAAGTAATAGATCATTATGCTATAGTATTAAACAGTAAATTACTTTACTGTTTAACACCTGTGAGACAGATTAATGCCTCCTTGGGTGGTTCTTTTCTATCAGACTACGAAAAGAAATTATTAAAATGGCGGAATGAACGTTAGAATAAATTAAGAGGATATATAAACCCGGGTTGGAAGGAAGGAGGAGGTAGGGATCGTCCGAAGAAGGGTTGGAGGGAGAGGGTGAAGGAGGTTTTAAGGGAGAGAAGCTTGAGCAGCCAGCAGGCGTGTGTAAGCAAGTGGATTATAGGCTATGACAAGCTGCTGGATTGCGGGGAGAAATCGATTACCAGAAGCTGCTTCTCCCTCCTCCGTATGCGCTTGGAGAAGCCTACTGTGTAGGCGAAACGTTTCGGAATAAGCATATCTAACTGCTGCACATGTTTCTAACTGACCAACTTGTCAGTATTGTATACCATTAACATATTGACAAGGGTAGTGTATGCTGCAGTTAGGTGCGTCATTTGAGTTACGATATCTACACATTTCTGGCAAGTCAGCTATTAAGTGAATGATAGTTAATGTGCTTTTTCTTATTGGAGGGGGAGGGAGAAGTCACCTTAACATGGTGCAAAACGGCAAATGAGAACCAAATAATGTACATATATATGATTAACAATTCGCAAACGGGCGAACTTTTAACAAATATTATATCTCATTCCTCAGCAGGATTTGAACCTACACATCTTGTATCAAAGTACACAGTACTTTCGCCACTCAGCCAGGTCCCAGAAGTGGCGAAAGTACTGTGTACTTTGATACAAGATGTGCAGGTTCAAATCCTGCTGTGGACTTAGAGATAATGTTCGATATATATATATATATATATATATAT
This sequence comes from Cherax destructor, assembly GCA_009830355.1. Lineage (NCBI taxonomy): Eukaryota > Metazoa > Arthropoda > Malacostraca > Decapoda > Parastacidae > Cherax > Cherax destructor. The sequence continues at coordinate 5,944 of WNWK01022017.1, forward strand.
ATATATATATATATATATATATATATATATATATATATATATATATATATATATATATGTCGTGCCGATTAGGTAAAACTGGTCAATTAGCAAGAACTCATCTAAAATTAAGTCCTTTCTAAAATTTTCTCTTATACGTTTAAATATATTTTTTTTTCATTTATGTTAATGTGAGAATTTATAATTTTGTACCAAGAGAAACTTTGAAAACCTACCTAACCTTATTATAACAAGCGCAATTTAATTTAGCCTAACCCAACTAAATATATTTTAGATACGTTAACATTAATTTAATAATAAACAAACACAATGAAATATATTTTTTTCGTTAGGTTCAGAATGATTTTTGCGAAATTATTGCATACACAAATTTTCACTTGTCTTATATGGCAAGGTGAGCGTTGCTATTTAAGCCAAAATCGCAAGTTTTACCTAATCGGCACGACATATATATATATATATATATATATATATATATATATATATATATATATATATATATATTGATGTGTTAACACTTTAGATATATCGTATGTTAGGGGTATGGACACAGATGCAACAATTGTGTCAACACCTGTTAAGATACATAATGGCTGTGTCAACACCTGTTAAGATACATCATAGCTGTGTCAACACCCATCAACAACACTCACTTAAATTATCATATATTAAGACGCTGCTCCATTATTCTAGCCATGACAGGCGTGAATGACAGGTCAGTAATTATCATACATAATGATTCCTTGCTCACTATGAGCGTCGTGGGTGACTTGCTCACCACACACACACACACACACACACAAATACACACACACACAAATACACACACACACAAATACACACACATACAAATACACACACATACAAATACACACACATACAAATACACACACACATACAAATACACACACACACACATACAAATACACACACACATATATATATATATATATGTGTGTGTGTGTACAAGAGGTGTGAGAGATACATTCTAGTACATATTGTTACGCGTTTGTCACTGATTATAATGCGAAAATCTCATCCAGCTCCTCAAGAGCTGGGGCGCGTACCCAAAATACAGCATGCATTACCCCTCTGAACAGCAGCGCTGAGTCACTGGAACAGAAAACTAGCTGCCCTGGGATCCCTAGTTACCCTGATGAGTCTTTTGCCTAGCTCCTTAAGGAACTTAGATGCACTCTTTCCCCATGCGCCAAGGGTCTCTGAGCCTATGGGAACAAATATATAATGATGGGCAAGTTCTCCATATTTTCTAGATTTTTGGGACTCCCTGAAGGTGGCAGCTGCCCCTCCTTCCTCCCTAGTGTATTGGAGATAGATATCAGCCAAGGTAGATGCACATGTGTAGTCCCACACCACCTGCTTGCCGTCTGTCCAGGCTTGAAGGGTGATACCATCTGGACGCTTCTGGCTGCCATCAGATCTTCATAGTTGGGGTGGCTCCCTTACTGCTGGGCATCCGGCTGTTGTGAGGCTCCTCTTGATAATGTTATTAACCTCCTCATGTCTTGCAATCTTTCCCTCGGATTTACGGCACACTAGACCATGGTACACTATCGGTCTGCTGCTTCACTGCCACAAATACACCTGTGTTCGGCGATAATAGGGGCGGCAAGTCGAAGGGTAACACTAATGCGGATTGTCTGTGGGTCGAGGCGTGTGCCAAGGCTGGAGTTGGGAACAGCCAACAGAAAGTCCCCTGCATGAGGAGCTCTCACTGCCAGGAGGCGGGTTTTATCCTTCCTTGACACACTCTGAAGAATTGTTGAGGCTATATTCTCCACTATTGGGCCATCCCAGTGCTACTGTTTGTAGTTGTTGGGGGGAAGCAGGTCTGGTTTCAGAGCCCGTTAGATTATCCCATTATCAATAAACTTTTGGTCCTGGACTCCAATCTTGTCCCTAAAATGTTCAGGGAGAATCGCTGCTACAAGTCCTCTGGATGCAACGCATGAGGACAGAAAAGCAGGTAGCGCAATCTGTGATGACTTGTGGACACCAATGCCTCCTAGTCTGACTGGAAGTGTAGCTTGGTCCCACTGCCCGTCTTCTATAGTAAGGTTAAGTACTTTCGTAAAAATCTACCTCAGGATACTGTCATATTCGTGCAGTATAGGGTTATTATATGAAGGTGCACATCTTAGGAAATATGTCAGCCTGGGCAGACTCAAGCACTTTGTGAGAAGGTACAACCTATCATGGGAGTCAAGATTGCCTATTCGTTGTTCCATTCTCCTCAACTCTTCCAGTTTCTTCCTGAGAATTGTGTCAATGGCATCGCTTCCCAGAGGTGCTCCAAGCAAGACACTATTTGTGGGGGCAATGACTGATGCTCCTGGGCTCCTGGTAGTTTTGATCTCACTGCATCTATCACTTGTTGACTGACTGAGATGATTTCACATTTGGATGGATTCAGGATGAAACCCAATTCCTGTCCCCGTGTCATCACCTGTGTAACATCATCTAGAAGGGACTTCCTTGTACCTGCTAGTGTGACATCATCCAGGAACCAGATGTTTAGCTCACTGGTCAGTCTGACTGTGATTTCCCTAACTGCTATACAGAAGAGAAATAGTGCGAGAGGATCCCCTTGTTGGACACCCTCTTGATTATGTGATTTCATGCTCTCCAAACAGGAGCATCGATTCCTTTCTCTGTCTCTGTCTCTCTCTCTTTCTATATATATAACATATATATATATATATATATATATATATATATATATATATATATATATATATATATATATATATATATATATATATATATATCGTGCCGAATAGATAAAACTTGCGATTTTGGCTTAAATAACAACGCTCTTCTTGCCGAATATCTGTGGTTTAAAAAAAATAATTGTAATTATCGTCTACTAACATCAAAGTTTGATAACTCAAATGATGATAACATAAGAGAGTGAGAAGATAAAGTTGTCAGTATTATTATAACTGAGCTCTTCTTGGCCATTCATACAACAGGGTGTATACACACACAATTGTGTACACTCAGAATTGTATACACTCAGAATTGCATGAACTCAGAACTGTATATCAATAAATGCACAATTTCGTTTTTAATGTCAGTGGTTGGGGATCTTAATGCTAATGTGGGTAAAAATGTTGTGGAGAGAGTAGTAGGTAAATTTGGGGTGCCAGGGGTAAATGTAAATGGGGAACCATTAATTGAGCTATGTGTAGAAAGAGGTTTGGTAATAAGTAATACATATGTTATGAAAAAGAGGATAAATAAATATACAAGGTATGATATAGCACGTAATGAAAGTAGTTTGTTAGATTATGTATTGGTGGATAAAAGGTTCATGGGTAGGCTTCAGGATGTACATGTTTATAGAGGGGCAACGGATATATCGGATCATTATTTAGTTGCAGCTACAGTTAGAGTAAAAGGTAGGTGGGACAAAAAGAAAATGGCAACAGCAAGTAAGAGAGAGGTAAAAGTGTATAAACTAAGGGAGGAGGAAGTTAGGGTGAGATATAAGGAACTATTGGCAGAAAGGTGAGCTAGTGAAAGTAGGAGTAGTGGGGGGGTTGAAGAGAGTTGGGATAGTTTTAAAAATGCAGTATTAGAATGTGGGGCAGAAGTTTGTGGTTATAGGAGGGTGGGTGCAGGAGGAAAGAGGAGTGAGTGGTGGAATGAAGAAGTAAAGGGTGTGATAAAAGAGAAAAAGGTAGCTTATGAGAGGTTTTTACAAAACAGAAGTGTTAATAGAAGAGCAGAGTATATGGAGAGTAAAAGAAAGGTGAAGAGAGTGGTGAGAGAGTGCAAAAGAAGAGCGGATGAAAGAATGGGAGAGGCTCTGTCAAGAAATTTTGCTGAAAACAAGAAATTTTTTTGGAGTGAGATCAACAAGGTAAGAAAGCCTAGGGAACGAATGGATTTGTCAGTTAAAAACAGAGTAGGGGAGTTAGTAGATGGGAAGCTGGAGGTATTGGGTAGATGGCGGGAATATTTTGAGGAATTTTTAAATGTCAATGAAAAAAGGGAGGCGGTAATTTCATGCACTGGCCAGGGAGGTACAACATCATTTAGGAGTGAAGAAGAGCAGGATGTGAGTGTGGGGGAGGTGCGTGAGGCATTACGTAGAATGAAAGGGAGTAAAGCAGGTGGAACTGACGGGATCATGACAGAAATGTTAAAAGCAGGGGGGGATATAGTGCTGGAGTGGTTGGTATTTTTGTTTAATAAATGTATGAAAGAGCGGAAGGTACCTAGGGATTGGCTGAGAGCATGTATAGTTCTTTTATATAAAGGGAAGGGGGATAAAAGAGATTGTAAGAATTATAAGGGAATAAGTTTACTGAGTATACCAGATAAAGTGTATGGCAGGGTTATTATTGAAAGAATTAGAGGTAAGACAGAGAGTAGGATTGCAGATGAGCAAGGAGGTTTTAGAGTGGGTAGGGGATGTGTAGATCAAGTGTTTACAGTGAAGCATATATGTGAACAGTATTTAGATAAAGGTAGAGAAGTTTTCATTGCATTTATGGATTTAGAAAAGGCATATGATAGAGTGGATAGGGGATCAATGTGGCAAATGTTGCAAGTGTATGGAATAGGTAGTAAGTTACTGAAGGCTGTAAAGAGTTTTTATGAGGATAGTGAGGCTCAGGTTAGGGTGTGTAGGAGAGAGGGAGATTACTTCCCGGTAAAAGTAGGTCTTAGACAGGGATGTGTAATGTCACCATGGTTGTTTAATATGTTTATAGATGGGGTTGTAAAAGAAGTAAATGCTAGGGTGTTGGGGAGAGGGGTGGGATTAAATTATGGGGAATTAAATGCAAAATGGGAGTTGACACAGTTACTTTTTGCTGATGATACTGTGCTTATGGGAGATTCTAAAGAAAAGTTGCAAAGGTTAGTGGACGAGTTTGGGAGGGTGTGTAAAGGTAGAAAGTTGAAAGTGAACATAGATAAGAGTAAGGTGATGAGGGTATCAAATGATTTAAATAAAGAAAAATTGGATATCACATTGCATAGAGGGATTATGGAAGAAGTAAATGTTTTCAGATATTTGGGAGTTGATGTGTCAGCAGATGGGTTTATGAAGGATGAGGTTAACCATAGAATTGATGAAGGAAAAAAGGTGAGTGGTGCATTGAGGTATCTGTGGAGACAAAAAACGTTATCCATGGAGGCAAAGAAGGAAATGTACGAAAGTATAGTGGTACCAACACTCTTATATGGGTGTGAAGCATGGGTTGCAAATGCTGCAGCGAGGAGGCGGCTGGAGGCAGTGGAGATGTCCTGTCTAAGGGCAATGTGTGGTGTAAATATTATGCAGAAAATTCGGAGTGTGGAAATTAGGAGGTGTGGAGTTACTAAAAGTATTTGTCAGAGGGCTGAAGAGGGATTGTTGAGGTGGTTTGGTCATTTAGAGAGAATGGATCAAAGTAGAATGACTTGGAGAGCGTATAAATCTGTAGGGAAAGGAAGGCGGGGTAGGGGTCGTCCTAGAAAAGGTTGGAGGAGGGGGTAAAGGAGGTTTTGTGGGCGAGGAGCTTGGACTTCCAGCAAGCATGTGTGAGCGTGTTAGATAAAAGTGAATGGAGACGAATGGTTTTTGGGACATGACGAGCTGTTGGAGTGTGAGCAGGGTAACATTTTGTGAAGGGATTCAGGGAAACCAGTTAATTGATTTAGTTGGACTTGAGTCCTGGAAATGGGAAGTACAATGCCTGCACTTTAAAGGAGGGGTCTGGGATAGTGACAGCTGGGAGGGACTATTCTCAGCTGTCGTATCTGAGCGCCTCTGCAAAGACAGTGATTATGTATGAGTGAGGTAAAAGTGTTGAATGATGATGAAAGTATTTTCTTTTTGGGGATTTTCTTTCTTTTTGGGTCACCCTGCCTCGGTGGGAGACGGCCGACTTGTTGAGAAAATTAATATATATATATATATATATATATATATATATATATATATATATATATATATATATATATATATACACGATCCCACTACAGGGAAACTGGCAATTTTCCCTGTAGTGGGATCGAATCCTGCTGACTGCGATCTTTCTCTGTATAGTATACTCGCTTGTTTCTGTGTGGTGCATTGACATAAAAATCGCTTGTGAGGTCAGAACATACAGGAGGAGATTGAAATAGCTTGAATCCATGCTTGAGGCTCACTGACGTGCCCGAGCTGCCATGCTTGAGGCTCACTGACGTGCCCGAGCTGCCATGCTTGAGGCTCACTGACGTGCCCGAGCTGCCATGCTTGAGGCTCACTGACGTGCCCGAGCTGCCATGCTTGAGGCTCACTGACGTGCCCGAGCTGCCATGCTTGAGGCTCACTGACGTGCCCGAGCTGCCATGCTTGAGGCTCACTGACGTGCCCGAGCTGCCATGCTTGAGGCTCACTGACGTGCCCGAGCTGCCATGCTTGAGGCTCACTGACGTGCCCGAGCTGCCATGCTTGAGGCTCACTGACGTGCCCGAGCTGCCATGCTTGAGGCTCACTGACGTGCCCGAGCTGCCATGCTTGAGGGCCACTGACGTGCCAGAGCTGCCATGCTTGAGGCTCACTGACGTGCCAGAGCTGCCATGCTTGAGGCTCACTGACGTGCCAGAGCTGCCATGCTTGAGGCTCACTGACGTGCCCGAGCTGCCATGCTTGAGGCTCACTGACGTGCCCGAGCTGCCATGCTTGAGGCTCACTGACGTGCCCGAGCTGCCATGCTTGAGGCTCACTGACGTGCCCGAGCTGCCATGCTTGAGGCTCACTGACGTGCCCGGCTGCCATGCTTGAGGCTCACTGACGTGCCCGAGCTGCCATGCTTGAGGCTCACTGACGTGCCCGAGCTGCCATGCTTGAGGCTCACTGACGTGCCCGGGCTGGGAAAGAAACATGGCTTGTGAACCAGGCTGCCCAGCTTATGAAACATTTGTGGCCCTGTAACTGGATCGAATCCTGCTGATTGCACTCTCTCCCTCTCTCTCTGTAATATATATATATATATATATATATATATATATAATGTAGTGCCGAATAGGTAAAACTTGCCATTTTGGCTTAAATAGCAACGTTCTTTTTGCCATATAAGACAAGCGGAAATTTGTGTATGCAATAATTTCGCAAAAATTATTCTGAACCTAAAGAAAAAAAAATATTTAATTGTGTTTGTTTATTTTTTAAATTATTGTAAACGTATCTAAATATATATATATATATATATATATATATATATATATATATATATATATATATATATATATATATATATATATAATATATATATATATATATATATATATATATATATATATATATATATATATATATATATATATATATATATATATATAAACAAGTTAACAGGTAAGTAAATTAGTAATACAAGTAAAATAAAAATACGTCTCGTAACGAGGTGGCTCAGAAAAATAAGTAAACGTTCAAATCTGAACGTTCTGGCACTCAATACAGTTCTTGGATTTTTACCTAATGTCGTAGAGAGGGTAAAACGAGGCGTCTGTGACCACCGTAGTGGAGAGCAAGACAGTGGTGTCATTAACAATATTCGTACAGAGTGCACAGAGGTACTGTATACTATCTCTATATTGGTTTGACGAAATGTCTTCAAATACACACTCAGGTGTTGCATATGATTCTAATTTTCCAAGATTATGTACCATCTGCCCTCAGGCTCTGTTCGGGACCTTTAAACAATGCACCTAGCTTTCTCTTAGACTTTCTTAAAATTTACTTAGTCACTTAACTGTAGTAGCTTTTTCAGCCCACTTCTTTAAATCACTTATAACAAGGATAGGAAGCCAACTGTTCACTTCTCTTAGCATATACTCTCCTCTTATACTTACTAGAGACCCCTTATATGATTCACTCGTATGATTCAGTATTGTCATAGTACTTCACTATATCACTCAATTAACAGTTACATAGGTTACCGCCACTTAAGTTGCAGTCAGTCTTACTCTTATAACTTTTCAAAGGGCTCACCAAAGCAAACAATAGGAAAAAGTTAATACCATGACTTAAAGGGATTCATACAACTCATTCACAGCCATGAAATACTTGTCGTACGTCAGAATGTATTGATTACGTAGGTTAGCACTTGGTCGCTGGGGCTTGGTACAAAAATCAGTTATATGATAAGCTATTCAACTCCTTGAGAATGAGGACAACTCCTTGAGAATGAGGACAACTCCTTGAGAACGAAGACAACTCCTTGAGAACGAGGACAACTCCTTGAGAACGAGGACAACTCCTTGAGAACGAGGACAACTCCTTGAGAACGAGGACAACTCCTTGAGAACGAGGACAACTCCTTGAGAACGAGGACAACTCCTTGAGAACGAGGACAACTCCTTGAGAACGAGGACAACTCCTTGAGAACGAGGACAACTCCTTGAGAACGAGGACAACTCCTTGAGAACGAGGACAACTCCTTGAGAACGAGGACAACTCCTTGAGAACGAGGACAACTCCTTGAGAACGAGGACAACTCCTTGAGAACGAGGACAACTCCTTGAGAACGAGGACAACTCCTTGAGAACGAGGACAACTCCTTGAGAACGAGGACAACTCCTTGAGAACGAGGACAACTCCTTGAGAACGAGGACAACTCCTTGAGAACGAGGACAACTCCTTGAGAACGAGGACAACTCCTTGAGAACGAGGACAACTCCTTGAGAACGAGGACAACTCCTTGAGAACGAGGACAACTCCTTGAGAACGAGGACAACTCCTTGAGAACGAGGACAACTCCTTGAGAACGAGGACAACTCCTTGAGAACGAGGACAACTCCTTGAGAACGAGGACAACTCCTTGAGAACGAGGACAACTCCTTGAGAACGAGGACAACTCCTTGAGAACGAGGACAACTCCTTGAGAACGAGGACAACTCCTTGAGAACGAGGACAACTCCTTGAGAACGAGGACAACTCCTTGAGAACGAGGACAACTCCTTGAGAACGAGGACAACTCCTTGAGAACGAGGACAACTCCTTGAGAACGAGGACAACTCCTTGAGAACGAGGACAACTCCTTGAGAACGAGGACAACTCCTTGAGAACGAGGACAACTCCTTGAGAACAGAGGACAACTCCTTGAGAACGAGGACAACTCCTTGAGAACGAGGACAACTCCTTGAGAACGAGGACAACTCCTTGAGAACGAGGACAACTCCTTGAGAATGAGGACAACTCCTTGAGAACGAGGACAACTCCTTGAGAACGAGGACAACTCCTTGAGAACGAGGACAACTCCTTGAGAACGAGGACAACTCCTTGAGAACGAGGACAACTCCTTGAGAACGAGGACAACTCCTTGAGAACGAGGACAACTCCTTGAGAACGAGGACAACTCCTTGAGAACGAGGACAACTCCTTGAGAACGAGGACAACTCCTTGAGAACGATGACAACTCCTTGAGAATGAGGACAACTCCTTGAGAACGAGGACAACTCCTTGAGAACGAGGACAACTCCTTGAGAACGAGGACAACTCCTTGAGAACGAGGACAACTCCTTGAGAACGAGGACAACTCCTTGAGAACGAGGACAACTCCTTGAGAACGAGGACAACTCCTTGAGAACGAGGACAACTCCTTGAGAACGAGGACAACTCCTTGAGAATGAGGTTTCCACCCCGGCGGGGTGGAAACATTTCGACGTGTTTCCTTACATCTGTTGTCCTGTTCACCTAGCAGCAAGTAGGTACCTGGGTGTTAGTCGACTGTTGTGGGTCCCATCCTGGGGGGACAATATTGAGGACCCCAATAGAAATAAGACAGACAGTCCTCGATGACGCACTGCCTTTCTTGGGTTATCCTGGGTGGCTAACCCTCCGAGGTTAAAAATCCAAACAAAATTTGATCACATTGTAAGGCTCGTGCAGGTCTCACCTTCTCAGCAGGTCTCCACAGCGAATCCCTAATGAATGTTTTGATTATTATTATTATAATCTGAACTAAGCACTAGACCACCAGGGTCATACAGCAATGCAATGTTGTTTTTGAGTTCCAGTCTCAACACAGACACACCTGTCAACTACTCGGTGACTCGGGCTTCTGTCACCAGAAATCTACTTCAGACGGACATTACGTAAACAGTGCCCACACTCTGGCTGTAACCTCCTTCAGAACACCACGTTATATGCGACCATTCCTTCCTAGCATGACTCTAGTTTGGAACATTTTCACACAGTATTGAAGCATTAATAAAGTTAAGTCAATTAACTAAATGAAATCGTTAGTCCATAGCTGGTTACTACTACATCCAGGTCCCTATGTATCATAAATATTAACATTTTAATGATATTCTGTATATACAAAAGTGGTATTAAATTCCCTATGGTTGTGAGGTAGATTTAAATACCTTATTTCGACATATACTTATCAACAACAAAACATTCGTATTTAAATCTGCCTATAATTTTTTTAATATTGCACTTCCAGTATTCCAAGGTATATATTCATTACTGGAAGATGTTATATTAAGTTTTTTCTAGTAGATAGTATGAAAATTGCTTCAAGGCAACATATACTTACGTCCACTTGATAAGCCTTTCAAATATGCTGAGGCAGGTAACAGCTCTCACCTTGTAAAACAAGGTAGTAAATATTAACCTACCATTGTAACAGTAGTGTGTGTGTGTGTGTGTGTGTGTGAAAGAGAGGGGGGAGAGAGGGAGACGGAGAGGGAGAGAGAGAAAAGTGAATTGCTAGATGGAGAAATAATTGAACTGAAACATCAGGATAGAAAAATACGAAGTGTGTTAAGTGGATTAAAAATATCTGTTCCAGTGAGAGAGAGAGAGAGAGAGAGAGAGAGAGAGAGAGAGAGAGAGAGAGAGAGAGAGAGAGAGAGAGAGACAGAGAGACAGAAAGAGAGAACAAGCCATGGTAGATAACAAGCAAGGAAGGGGCAGCAGCATGTAAGGCAGCAGTGCGTGGTGGTCCTGACGATGCTCACCTCAGGAGAACAGTCACCCATCATTACGCAGACTCCTCCTATATTTCTTACACAAATGATAATACTCATACTCCGATAAGCTCTAATTAACTATATTGGTTTATATTTTTTCTGGCATCTGATTTTTTTTGTGTATTATATCTCATCATGGTTGCTGATAATACCGGTCGCCTAAATTAGTGTTCCTTATACATATATATACAGATAAGTACGCATTATGGCATGTAAATATGCACGTTCACAAACTCTCGTCCCCTACAGTACATTCCACAACACACAAAGGGATGGGGAGAAGTGCCACTAACCCAACACGAACAAGAGAATATTCGTAGAATTGGAGAACCCAAACATTTACCTAAGAACGTTTCAGTGTCTTGCATACAGAAAAATGACGAATTTCAACAAAAAAGAAAGCTGATAACTTTTTTGTAGCAGATTTCTTGGTGAGAAGACATAGAATCACACACGAACACACATCTATACATGATAAAACGTTCACACATGCACTTATAAAGTTGCATTAATGAAAACAAAGCAAAACTTAACTTGAACACTTAATGAAACATAAATAGAAGTCTGAGATTATCACTAAGTAACCTCACCTTGGTGGCCATGTTGGGTGGCCATGTTGGGTGGCAGCTTGGTCTTGTCTAGCTGGTCTACTGTTCGTGGCTGTCTTGGTGGGTGGAATTACAGGACGCAGTTTTCTGTGTGTCACCTCCTGTAATTCCACCCACCTGGACAGTCTCAGCAGTAGACCAGCTAGACAAGACCAAGTTACCATCCAACAAGGTCACTGGGGAGGGGCCAACACACGCACACACACACACAAATGTAAAGTCATGAAGATCGGGGAAGGGCAAAGAAGACCGCAGACAGAGTATAGTCTAGGTGGCCAAAGACTGCAAACCTCACTCAAGGAAAAAGATCTTGGGGTGAATATAATACCGAGCACATCTCCTGAGGCACACATCAATCAGATAACTGCTGCAGCATACGGGCGGCTGGCAAACCTAAGAATAGCATTCCAATACCTCACTAAGGAATCATTCAAGACTCTGTACACCATATACGTCAGGCACATACTGGAGTATGCAGCACCAGTTTGGAACCCACACCTGGTCAAGCACGTCAAGAAATTAGAGAAAGTGCAGAGGTTTGCAACAAGACTAGTCCCAGAGCTAAGGGAATTGTCCTACGAAGAAAGGTTAAGGGAAATCGGCCTGACGACACTAGAGGACAGGAGGGTTATGGGAGACATGATAACGACATATAAAATACTGCGAGTAATAGATAAGGTGGACAGAGACAAGATGTTCCAGAGAGGGGACACAGAAACAAGGGGTCACAATTGGAAGTTGAAGACTCCTATGAGTCAAAGGGATGTTAGGAAGTATTTCTTCAGTCATAGAGTTGTCAGGAAGTGGAATAGCCTAGAAAGCGACGTAGTGGAGGCAGGAACCATACATAGTTTTAAGACGAGGTTTGATAAAGCTCATGGAGCAGGGAGAGAGAGGACTTAGTAGCAATCAGTGAAGAGGCGGGGTCAGGAGCTATGACTCGACCCCTGCAACCACAAATAGGTGAGTACAAATAGGTGAGTACACACACCACCCACCCACACACCCAACAAACCACCCACCAGCCCACACACCCAACAAACCACCCACCAGCCCACACACCCAACAAACCACCCAACTACCCGCCCACCTGGGAAAGTGAAGAAGGGAGTTCATCTGAGGGGACACAGGTGGACTTCTGGACACACGGAACTAGGGAAAGCACCAAAATAACCGGAAGTGGGAAGTGTGGAAGGATTGACATCCGGGGGCCCACGGATGGAGACCTGGAAACATAAACCACACCTCACTATGACCACAGCTGTTAATGACCACAGTTCACTATGACCTCACCTAACTATGACCACCCCTCACCTATGACTACATCTACGACCACACCCCACTATGACCTCACCCCACTATGACCTCACCTCATTATGACCACACCTCACTATGACCACACCTCACTATGACCACACCTCACTATGACCACACCTCACTATGACCACACCTCATTACGACCTCACCTCACTATGACTACACCTCACTATAACCACACCTCGCCATGATCCACAACAAGTGAAGTTGTAATGTGACAAGAACAAGAAGCGGCATAAAATTAAATACAAACAATACAGCCACTGGAACGATACACAAATAACCCGCACATAGGTGACTGTAAGTGGACCAAGTACGCTGCAGTCAGTGGTCAAGTGTGGTCGTCTGTCCTAAGCTGTCTGGGAATTAGTAGTGTTTTAGAACCTCAGGTTAAATTGTTGATTCTGGCACGAGAAAAGAACGAAACAATTCCTCATATTCTGACCACTTAGTAAGGCCCTTGAAGTCTTGCATTGCAAGAAGGTTAACAACATGACTGGCGGCAGGGGACCGATGAAGAGCTTCTATCGCAATTCTGAATCAGGTTGCACTAATTATACAATTAAATATATGTTATTCAACATTTGCATTAGGTTAAAGTATGAAAATTTATTAGGCTTTGAGCACAGGAGGAAAATAGGAGGCTGAAGCTTCGCCTAGATGGGTTTGGGAGTGAGTGTGAGATGGTGGGAGCTGGAAAGGAGGAAAAGCTTACCAGCAGTGAGGTGGAGAATGTCAGCCGCTTTAAGTGGCAAGTGATTCACAATTCAGGAATAAGGAAGGAAGGTTCTCCAGGACTCCCCTGACTCCCCTTCTAATCAAGGTAAGAATATTCCGATTGTGGGAGATTCTCAGGTAGGATATATGGATCTTTTTGTAACAGAGATAGGAAGGTCAGACAGAGAGTGTGCCTCACAGTCCTTGGCATTAATCTTGACTACCTCCTTTGCTTAAACAGACACATTCACTCAAAGCATGCAGTAGCTAGCAAGGCCCTTGCGGGAATCTACAAGCTGCAACATGCCTCCCAACGCACCAAACTACACCTCTACAAATCCCTAATACGTCCGCTGATAACTTACTCTCCTCTAGCCCTCTCTCTTGCAGCCAAAACAAACTTACTTAAACTGCAGCGTGTCCAGAACAAGGCTCTGCGCTGGGTGCTTGATGTCAGATGGGAGGACTTCGCCACAAGCGAGTCTCTCCATGCCCAGTTAGACATCCCTGCGCTGAATCTGTACTGGAAGACTCTCAGTGACAAGACAGATAGACAAACTTGAGACACGACATGACTACTGGACCTCTCTCCTTGACGAAGACATTCGTAGACCCACAAACCAACACAACATTTTCTATTCCTTGTATGAACCTGCTCCTAACCCTATTTATAAATAACCTTTTGATTCTATGTCAGGTACCTTGAGCTGTTCGCCCCTCTGACCCACTTTCGCCTTAGCTGCTGGGTTAAGCCCTGGCTCAACTTCTACACTCCTCTCTAGCGCTAATCTTCGCCTGTCCCGTCCTCTCCACTCACCCCACAGAAGTCTCATCAACAGGAGAGCCTGCTATTCCTGTTCTCAAGTCTGCCCCACGATCGCCTTAGCTGCTGGGTTAAGCCCTGGCTCTATTTCTACGACTAAGAAGACTCCTCTCCAGCGCTATTCTTCGTCTGTACCGTCTTCCCCGCTCATCCCATTGGGATCTTACCTGAACTTATTCTATTCGATTCGATTCGTCCTGTGTTTCACACTTCTCTTGGTTCATCCACATCAACCACCACCATGCTGCGTGCTGTCCCACAGGATCATAATCTCCAGACCTACGGTGCTGAACACACCAACTCCAAGGCCATACGATCCCCATCGGGGATCTTGTACCAAGATGAATTATTCCAACAGAATCAAGATTAAACCTTCCAGTGGAACGGCTAATGACTCATCCAAGCTTGCTCTTGCTGTGGCCGTCAGGGGCGGCTTACATGTCAAGATCAATAACATCCTAACACTCCAAGAAACCTTCATTGTTGTATGTGAAGACGATGTTGAGGCTGAAAAGTTACTAACCTCCTCTTCTTTGTCCACTCTATCAGACCGTGGCTTCAAAGTCATGTCCTCTCCTGCCATACGGGCTAAGAAGACTGTATTCTTGAAAAGACTTGACAAACTGATTACCACACAACCTGTTGTAGACCTAAAGACCTCCATTGAAGAACGAAATCCCTGGGCTTCAGTGGAAAGCATCACCAAGATTCCTACTGCCTCCTCCATGCTAAAAATCACTTTTACTGATGTGTCAATGGCTGCCCAAGCTATAGCTGAAGGCCTGGCCATATACTACTACTTTATTAACTCCTCTCATATTGAAGCTGAGAGGTACCATCATATTACTCAATGCTGGAGTTGCTACTCTTACCTACACTCTACAAAAGACTGCCCCACAAAAAACAAAACGTTCTGCTCTACCTGCGGGTCTGAAGGCCACGATTCCAAGACTTGCACTTCTACTGCCCCACTAAAGTGTCTCAACTGCAAAAACAATCATCATACTCTTGCGGCAAAGTGCCCCACTCGTCGAGAAATTCTGAAAAATAACCAGGAAGCAGAACAGAAGAAGACACCTTCCAAGTCACCTACTTATGCTGCCATTACCAAACTCCAGGACGACACTACAAAACTTTTAAAAGCTACCCAACCCTCCACCACCGCTCCACCAGCTAGCTTGTGAACCTACGAAAATTCATTACTGCGCAAGCGACCACAAATCAATTACCTTTGGCATTGAATGGAAGTTTCATAGTAGGAATAACTCAGTAACGGTCCCAGATTTTCGCTTAGCAGATTACAATGGACTTAGAGAACACTTATCATCTGTGGACTGGGGTAATGAAGAGAGCTATCAATATGACAGTTTTCTGAACACTATACATGCTGCCCAAAGAACATTTATCCCATATAAAGAAATTAGATCGAATAGAAATGACCCAAAATGGATGAATAATAGGCTCAAATATCTTTTAGGGCAGAAGAATGGAGGCCCGCTGCCCCACATATCCATCACAGCCTGGTTGATCTGGCACCTGGTGAAGATATTTGTCCAGTTTCCTCTTGAAGGCTTCTACATGGTTCCAGCCGTGTTTCAGAAGATATCCGAAACACGGCTGGAACCAGTGTGAAGCCTTCAAGAGAAACTGGACAAATATCTTCACCAGTGCCGATCAACCAGGCTGTGATGGATATGGGCAGCAGGCCTCCAGCAGCAACAGCCTGGTTGACCAGGCAAGCACCAGACGAGCCTGGCCCATGGCCGGGCTCAGAGAGTAGATACTCTCGAAACTCTTCAACTCTTCTTCTTCAAAGGTGAGGGTCATCTTACGAATCAGTATATTGACATTAAGAGGGACGTTAAAAAGGGGATAAGAAAAGCTAAGCGGGACTACGAAATTAAAGTTGCTAGGGATTCGAAAACTAACCCAAAAGTTTTCCAGGTGTATAGAACAAAAGTTAGAGATAAGATAGGTCCCTTTAAAAATAATTATGGGTATCTTACTGACAAAAAGAATGAAATGTGCTCTAATAATATCCCAAGAATTAGGTATTTTAGTGGGCCTGAAGAAGATAAATTATGTAGTATCACAGTCACTAGCGAAATGGTTATCAAACAGATAGACCGTTTGAAGCAAAATAAATCGCCAGGCCCTGATGAGCTTTTTTCAAGGGTTCTTAAGGAATGCAAAATTGAACTCTGTGAACCCTTAACTAACATTTTTAACCTATCTCTTCAAACAGGTGTAGTGTGTGATACGTGGAAGATGGCTAATGTAATTCCTATTTTTAAAGCAGGGGACAAGTCGTTACCATCAAATTACCGCCCAATAAGTCTAACTTCAATTGTAGGCAAATTATTAGAGTCGATTATAGCTGATAACATAAGAAGCCATCTCGATAGGCATAATTTGATTAATGATAATCAACATGGATTCACCAGGGCCGTTCCTGCCTAACTAATTTATTAACTTTTTCAGTAAGGCTTTGAGGCAGTTGATCATGATAAAAATCGATATTGTTTATTTGGATTTTAGTAAGGCTTTTGATAGAGTACCACATCAGAGACTGTTAAAGAAAGTGGCTGCTCATGGCATTGGAGGAAAAGTGTTTTCATGGATCGAGTCATGGCTCACCAATAGGAAGCAGAGGGTGTGCATTAATGGGGTTAAATCTGAGTGGGGATCTGTAACAAGTGGCGTTCCACAGGGATCGGTTTTGGGCCCGTTACATAAGAACATAAGAAAGGAGGAACACTGCAGCAGGCCTGTTGGCCCATACTAGGCAGGTCCTTCACAATCCGTCCCACTAACAGAATATTTGCTCAACCCAATTTTCAATGCTACCCAAGAAATAAGCTTTGACAATTCTACCCACTCATGCGCGAGTCCCACTCAAATCCAACCCCTCTCACTCATGAATTTATCCAACCTAAATTTGAAACTACCCAAGGTCCTAGCTTCAATAACCCTACTAGGCAGACTGTTCCACTCATCAACTACCCTATTTCCAAACCAATACTTTCCTATATCCTTTCTAAATCTAAACTTATCTAACTTGAATCCATTATTGCGGGTTCTCTCTGGAGAGATATCCTCAAGACCTTATTTATATCCCCTTTGTTAATACCCATTTTCCACTTGTATACCTCGATCATGTCTCCCCTCATTCTACGTCTTACAAGTGAATGTAATTTTAGGGTCTTCAATCTTTCTTCGTAAGGAAGATTTCTAATGTTATGTATTAATTTAGTCATTCTACGCTGAATGTTTTCTAACGAATTTATGTCCATTCTGTAATATGGAGACCAGAACTGAGCTGCGTAATCTAGGTGAGGCCTTACTAATGATGTATAAAGCTGTAATATAAGAACATAAGAACATAAGAAAGGAGGAACACTGCAGCAGGCCTGTTGGCCCATACTAGGCAGGTCCTTCACAATCCGTCCCACTAACAGAATATTTGCTCAACCCAATTTTCAATGCTACCCAAGAAATAAGCTTTGACAATTCTACCCACTCATGCGCGAGTCATAAGAACATAAGAACATAAGAGTCCCACTCAAATCCAACCTCTCACTCATGAATTTATCCAACCTAAATTTGAAACTACCCAAGGTCCTAGCTTCAATAACCTCATACTAGGCAGACTGTTCCACTCATCAACTACCCTATTTCCAAACCAATACTTTCCTATATCCTTTCTAAATCTAAACTTATCTAACTTGAATCCATTATTGCGGGTTCTCTCTTGGAGAGATATCCTCAAGACCTTATTTATATCCCCTTTGTTAATACCCATTTTCCACTTGTATACCTCGATCATGTCTCCCCTCATTCTACGTCTCACAAGTGAATGTAATTTTAGGGTCTTCAATCTTTCTTCGAAGGAGTTCTAAACTGGTATAATTTAGTCATCTCGCTAATGTCAAAGTCCATGAAAGTGGAGAAGAACTGACTCGTAATCTAGGTGAGGCCTTACTAATGATGTATAAAGCTGTAATATAAGAACATAAGAACATAAGAAAGGAGGAACACTGCAGCAGGCCTGTTGGCCCATACTAGGCAGGTCCTTCACAATCCGTCCCACTAACAGAATATTTGCTCAACCCAATTTTCAATGCTACCCAAGAAATAAGCTTTGACAATTCTACCCACTCATGCGCGAGTCATAAGAACATAAGAACATAAGAGTCCCACTCAAATCCAACTTCTCTCACTCATGAATTTATCCAACCTAAATTTGAAACTACCCAAGGTCCTAGCTTCAATAACCCTACTATACTAGGCAGACTGTTCCACTCATCAACTACCCTATTTCCAAACCAATACTTTCCTATATCCTTTCTAAATCTAAACTTATCTAACTTGAATCCATTATTGCGGGTTCTCTCTTGGAGAGATATCCTCAAGACCTTATTTATATCCCCTTTGTTAATACCCATTTTCCACTTGTATACCTCGATCATGTCTCCCCTCATTCTACGTCTCACAAGTGAATGTAATTTTAGGGTCTTCAATCTTTCTTCTGGAAGCGTCGTCCAGCAACTGGCTACTCGAATTTAACCCCGCCAAATGTAAAGTCATGAAGATCGGGGAAGGGCAAAGAAGACAACAGACAGAGTATAGGGTAGGGGGCCAAAGACTGCAAACCTCACTCAAGAAAAAGATCTTGGGGTGAGTATAATTCCGAGCACATCTCCTGAGACTCACATCTACCAGATAACTGCTGCAGCATATGAGTGCCTGGCAAACCTGGGAATAGCGTTCCGATACCTCAGTAAAGAGTCGCTCAAGACTCTGTACACAATGTACGTCAGGCCCATACTGGAGTATGCAACTCCAGTTTGGAACCCACACCTGGTCCAGCACGTCAAAAAATTAGAGAAAGTGCAAAGATTTGCAACAAGGCTAGTTCCAAAGCTAAGGGAAATGGCCTTCGAAGAAAGGTTAAGGGAAATCGGCCTGATGACACTGGAGGACAGGAGGGTTACATAAGAACATAAGAAAGGAGGAACACTGCAGCAGGCCTGTTGACCCATACTAGGCAGGTCCTTCACAATCCGTCCCACTAACAGAATATTTGCTCAACCCAATTTTCAATGCTACCCAAGAAATAAGCTTTGACAATTCTACCCACTCATGCGCGAGTCCCACTCAAATCCAACCCCTCTCACTCATGAATTTATCCAACCTAAATTTGAAACTACCCAAGGTCCTAGCTTCAATAACCCTACTAGGCAGACTGTTCCACTCATCAACTACCCTATTTCCAAACCAATACTTTCCTATATCCTTTCTAAATCTAAACTTATCTAACTTGAATCCATTATTGCGGGTTCTCTCTTGGAGAGATATCCTCAAGACCTTATTTATATCCCCTTTGTTAATACCCATTTTCCACTTGTATACCTCGATCATGTCTCCCCTCATTCTACGTCTCACAAGTGAATGTAATTTTAGGGTCTTCAATCTTTCTTTGTAAGGAAGATTTCTAATGCTATGTATTAATTTAGTCATTCTACGCTGAATGTTTTCTAACGAATTTATGTCCATTCTGTAATATGGAGACCAGAACTGAGCTGCGTAATCTAGGTGAGGCCTTACTAATGATGTATAAAGCTGTAATATAACCTCTGGACTTCTGTTGCTAACACTTCTTGATATAAATCCCAGTAATCTATTTGCCTTATTACGTACGCTTAGGCATTGCTGTCTTGGTTTAAGGTTGCTGCTTACCATCACCCCCAAGTCCTTCTCGCAATCTGTATGGCTAAGGAAAAATAAACACATAAGCAGTATAATGTGATCCTTTATTGACAACGTTTCGCCCACGCAGTGGGCTTTATCGAGTCACAGACAGATCTACCTGGATATTGAGCAACATGGAGATATATATAGGGTACAGTCAGGTGGAGAATGCTGGGTCAGGTGGAGAAAGCTGCATGTGAGTCTTAAAAGTAGTGTGATAGTTAAAACATAGTGTGACTTAAGGACCTGCAGTGTACCATTCTTGAGTTCTAGGTGGGATAGCGTTGAAGAAGTTTCTTGGCAATAGGTTCAGCTATGTTGTATAAGCCGTTGTTCTGGTTGAAGTTGTTGGATATACAGATGAGTGATGATTCTAGGATTCTTCGGTATTGCGTGTTGTCTTCTCTGGCGATGAGTCTTGCGTTTCTGTAGTTGATTAAATGGTTGTGTAAATTTCGGTGTTGAACACAGGCATTTCTTGAGTCGTCAGATCTGCCTGCGTACTGGTGTTCTGAAATGCGTGTTTGTAGGTCTCTGGATGTTTCGCCAACGTATAATTTGCTGCAGCCATTACAAGGGATTGTGTATACCCCTGCCGTGGATTGAAGCTTTTCCTGTCTGTTACTGGTAATGTCCTTAATGGTGGTGGATGTGGAGGTGGATACTCGGAATGAGGTCTTAGAAAAAATGTTGGAAACTTGTTTGGAAATGGAGTTGGTGGGAAGGACTATGTATCTCTTCTCAGCAGTGTATTCTCTGGGTGTGTTGAAGATGTTTAATGCCCGTCGTCTGCAGTCTCTAATGAAGTGACGAGGATAGTGAAGTTTGGAAAAAAACTTGTTCAATGAGGGAGCATTCTTCTTCAAGGAACTCACTGCTGCAGATTCTGAGTGCGCGCAGGAAAAAGCTATAATTACACCACGTTTAATTTTGGTGTCGTGGTGAGGTAGAAGTGGAGAAGATCGTGTTGATTGGTAGGTTTTCGATAGACTTTAAAACGAAGTTCATGGTCAGCTTTGCAGAGAAGAACATCAAGGAAAGGAAGAGTATTGTCGACTTCTTCTTCTAGTGTAAACTGGATTGATGGCTCAACCTGGTTGAGTTCGTGTTGGAGAGCTTGAACGTTGAAGCGTCTGGGAGTTATGATGAGAATGTCGTCAACATAACGAAGCCAGGTGACAGAAGAGGAATAATAGTGGAAAATCGCTCGGCTTCCAAATGTTCCATATATAGGTTCGCAAGGACGGCACTAAGTGGCGATCCCATGGGTAGTCAAAAGTTTGCTGAAAGAGTTGGTTTTCGAAAGAGAAACATGTAAAGCCCACACATAGTTCAACAAGGTCGATGAAATCGCTGGCTGGAAGAGGAAGATCAAGCGAGTCGTCAATTTTCCTGCGCAAGAGATCGATAGCTTGTGTAGTAGGTACTTTGGTGAATAGGGATGTTACATCAAGGCTGGAGAGTTTCTTGTTTCTGATGTTGATGTTGCGAATTCGATTGAGAAGGTCACCAGAGTGTTTGAGATGTGCTGGACTGATGGTGCCCAAAAGTTTGGAGAGGTGTTTAGCGAGAATTCCTGAGATTTGGTGGGGAGCACTGCCTATTCCCGAGGATATGGGCCTCAATGGGATACCTGGTTTGTGAGTTTTTGGCAGACCGTACATTCTGGCAGGTCTGGGGTTGCTGGGAATGGTGTGTAGAAGTTTCTTTCCTAGTTCTGATTCCCTCAGAATGCGGCGAGTCTTGTGAAGAAATGTTTTGGTGAGGTTGTCCACTTGATTAGTAGTGAGAGGTTTGTAGGTATCTGGGTCATTAAGTAGATTAAGCATTTTGTTCCTGTAATCGTCAGTGTTCAAGATTACGACACCACCTCCTTTATCAGCGGTGGTAACCCTGATGGTCGTGTCTTCTGCTAAAGTTTTAAGTGCAATGATGTAACGTCGAGGTATGACTGGGGTACTGTGTGTTGAGATGGCTGCTGAGATGATGCCTTGAAGATAGCCTTTTTGGAAATCGGAGTCATTGTGTCTGTAGTTTTTAGCGATGAAATTGAGGTCTTGTTTTGGTTTCGTGATTCCTGTTGCAAATTTGAGACCTAAGCTGAGGGCTTCAGTTTCTGTGGTTGACAGTGGACGAGTTGAAAGATTTTGAATAATTTCAGGTCTTCCTAAACTTTTCCACTGAGAATTATCGCAGAGAGTTTGGAGTTTCCTAGTAAGTCTGATTTTTGCTGAACATTAGCTGTGGTAACTCTGCTGCGAATAATTTCGGCGGTGCGTCTGTTCATGTTACCCCGGAGTGTCGTGCCTAGTGTCCTGGCTTGGAGAAAAGTTTCCTTTGTAGCGTTGTTCAGGTCATCTGCACACTCTTCAAGGTAAGTTCGTGCAGTTGCGGAGAAAGGAGGTTTAATGTTGGCAATTTGAGGAGGAGTAGATCTTGGTAACACCATTTCTTGGATACAGTCACGAAGAAAATTGTGTCTATTGCGAAGTGAGTAAGCTTTTAGAAGAAGTCCAGGTATTCTCTGTGTGAAGGATCATTTCTACTGCAGTGTTTGACACGATGGAAATAAATGGTATAAAATACCGACACAATGGAAAAATAAACACATAAGCAGTATAATGTGATCCTTTATTGACAACGTTTCGCCCACGCAGTGGGCTTTATCGAGTCACAGACAGATCTACCTGGATATTGAGCAACATGGAGATATATATAGGGTACAGTCAGGTGGAGAATGCTGGGTCAGTGGAGAAAGCTGCATGTGAGTCTTAAAAGTAGTGTGATAGTTAAAACATAGTGTGACTTAAGGACCTGCAGTGTACCCTTCTTGAGTTCTAGGTGGGATAGCGTTGAAGAAGTTTCTTGGCAATAGGTTCAGCTATGTTGTATAAGCCGTTGTTCTGGTTGAAGTTGTTGGATATACAGATGAGTGATGATTCTAGGATTCTTCGGTATTGCGTGTTGTCTTCTCTGGCGATGAGTCTTGCGTTTCTGTAGTTGATTAAATGGTTGTGTAAATTTCGGTGTTGAACACAGGCATTTCTTGAGTCGTCAGATCTGCCTGCGTACTGGTGTTCTGAAATGCGTGTTTGTAGGTCTCTGGATGTTTCGCCAACGTATAATTTGCTGCAGCCATTACAAGGGATTGTGTATACCCCTGCCGTGGATTGAAGCTTTTCCTGTCTGTTACTGGTAATGTCCTTAATGGTGGTGGATGTGGAGGTGGATACTCGAAATGAGGTCTTAGAAAAAATGTTGGAAACTTGTTTGGAAATGGAGTTGGTGGGAAGGACTATGTATCTCTTGAAATTATTCAAAATCTTTCAACTCGTCCACTGTCAACCACAGAAACTGAAGCCCTCAGCTTAGGTCTCAAATTTGCAACAGGAATCACGAAACCAAAACAAGACCTCAATTTCATCGCTAAAAACTACAGACACAATGACTCCGATTTCCAAAAGGCTATCTTCAAGGCATCATCTCAGCAGCCATCTCAACACACAGTACCCCAGTCATACCTCGACGTTACATCATTGCACTTAAAACTTTAGCAGAAGACACGACCATCAGGGTTACCACCGCTGATAAAGGAGGTGGTGTCGTAATCTTGAACACTGACGATTACAGGAACAAAATGCTTAATCTACTTAATGACCCAGATACCTACAAACCTCTCACTACTAATCAAGTGGACAACCTCACCAAAACATTTCTTCACAAGACTCGCCGCATTCTGAGGGAATCAGAACTAGGAAAGAAACTTCTACACACCATTCCCAGCAACCCCAGACCTGCCAGAATTTACGGTCTGCCAAAACTCACAAACCAGGTATCCCATTGAGGCCCATATCCTCGGGAATAGGCAGTGCTCCCCACCAATCTCAGGAATTCTCGCTAAACACCTCTCCAAACTTTTGGGCACCATCAGTCCAGCACATCTCAAACACTCTGGTGACCTTCTCAATCGAATTCGCAACATCAACATCAGAAACAAGAAACTCTCCAGCCTTGATGTAACATCCCTATTCACCAAAGTACCTACTACACAAGCTATCGATCTCTTGCGCAGGAAAATTGACGACTCGCTTGATCTTCCTCTTCCAGCCAGCGATTTCATCGACCTTGTTGAACTATGTGTGGGCTTTACATGTTTCTCTTTCGAAAACCAACTCTTTCAGCAAACTTTTGGACTACCCATGGGATCGCCACTTAGTGCCGTCCTTGCGAACCTATATATGGAACATTTGGAAGCCGAGCGATTTTCCACTATTATTCCCTCTTCTGTCACCTGGCTTCGTTATGTTGACGACATTCTCATCATAACTCCCAGACGCTTCAACGTTCAAGCTCTCCAACACGAACTCAACCAGGTTGAGCCATCAATCCAGTTTACACTAGAAGAAGAAGTCGACAATACTCTTCCTTTCCTTGATGTTCTTCTCTGCAAAGCTGACCATGAACTTCGTTTTAAAGTCTATCGAAAACCTACCAATCAACACGATCTTCTCCACTTCTACTCTCACCACGACACCAAAATTAAACGTGGTGTAATTATAGGCTTTTTCCTGCGCGCACTCAGAATCTGCAGCAGTGAGTTCCTTGAAGAAGAATGCTCCCTCATTGAACAAGTTTTTCCAAACTTCACTATCCTCGTCACTTCATTAGAGACTGCAGACGACGGGCATTAAACATCTTCAACACACCCAGAGAAGACACTGCTGAGAAGAGATACATAGTCCTTCCCACCAACTCCATTTCCAAACAAGTTTCCAACATTTTTCTAAGACCTCATTCCAGTATCCACCTCCACATCCACCACCATTAAGGACATTACCAGTAACAGACAGGAAAAGCTTCAATCCACGGCAGGGGTATACACAATCCTTGTAATGGCTGCAGCAAATTATACGTTGGCGAAACATCCAGAGACCTACAAACACGCATTTCAGAACACCAGTACGCAGGCAGATCTGACGACTCAAGAAATGCCTGTGTTCAACACCGAAATTTACACAACCATTTAATCAACTACAGAAACGCAAGACTCATCGCCAGAGAAGACAACACGCAATACCGAAGAATCCTAGAATCATCACTCATCTGTATATCCAACAACTTCAACCAGAACAACGGCTTATACAACATAGCTGAACCTATTGCCAAGAAACTTCTTCAACGCTATCCCACCTAGAACTCAAGAATGGTACACTGCAGGTCCCTTAAGTCACACTATGTTTTTAACTATCACACTACTTTTTAAGACTCACATGCAGCTTTCTCCACCTGACCCAGCATTCTCCACCTGACTGTACCCTATATATATCTCCATGTTGCTCAATATCCAGGTAGATCTGTCTGTGACTCGATAAAGCCCACTGCGTGGGCGAAACGTTGTCAATAAAGGATCACATTATACTGCTTATGTGTTTATTTTTCCATTGTGTCGGTATTTTATACCATTTATTTCCACTGTATGGCTAAGTTCTACGTTATTTAACTTATAAGTGCTTGGGTTATGGACACTCCCGAGCTTCAGAACCTTGCATTTATCTACATTGAACTGCATCTGCCACTTTTCTGACCACGAATTAAGTTTGTCTAAATCTTCCTGAAGTTCTATGACATCTATGTTTGAATCAATTATCCTACCTATCTTCGTGTCGTCGGCGAATTTGCTCATATCACTAGTAATTCCCTCATCAAGGTCATTGATATATATTATAAATAACAATGGGCCTAAGACTGATCCCTGTGGAACACCACTTGTTACAAGTCCCCATTCGGATTTAACCCCATTTATGCACACTCTGCTTCCTATTGGTGAGCCATGACTCGATCCATGACAGCACTTTTCCCCAATGCCATGAGCTGCCACTTTCTTTAACAGTCTCTGGTGCGGTACTCTATCAAAAGCCTTACTAAAGTCTAAATAAACAATATCGAATTCTTTATCGTGATCAACAGCCTCAAAAGCTTTACTGAAGAAGGTTAATAAATTAGATAGGCAGGAACGGCCCCTCGTGAATCCATGCTGGGTATCATTAATCAAATTATGGTTATCTAGATGGCTTCTAATAATATCAGCTATAATTGACTCTAGTAATTTGCCTACAATTGAGGTCAGGCTTATTGGGCGGAGTTTGACGGTAGTGACTTGTCCCCTGCTTTAAAAATAGGAATTACATTAGCCATCTTCCACATATCAGACACTACACCTGTTTGAAGAGATAAATTAAAAATGTTAGATATTGGTTCACAGAGTTCCATTTGCATTCCTTAAGAACCCTTGCAAAAAGCTCATCAGGACCCGGCGATTTATTTTGTTTCAGTCGGTCCAGCTGTTTCATAATCATTTCGCTAGTGACTGTGATATTACATAATTTATCTTCTTCTGGGCCTCTGTAAAAATTAATTACTGGGATATTATTAATGTCTTCCTGTGTGAAAACCGAGAGAAAATAATTATTAAAAATAGAGCACATATCATTCTCCTTGTCAGTAAGATGCCCAAAGTTATTTTTAAGGGGACCTATCTTATCCCTAACTTTTGTTCTATAAACCTGGAAAAAACTTTTTGGGTTAGTTTTTGAATCCCTAGCAACTTTAATTTCATAGTCCCGTTTAGCTTTTCTTATTCCCTTTTTAACGTCCCTCTTAATGTCAGTATACTGATTTATAAGATGACCCTCACCTCTTTTTATGCGCCTATAAATTCCTTTCTTCTGCCCTAAAAGATATTTGAGCCTATTATTCATCCATTTTGGGTCATTTCTACTTGATCTAATTTCTTTATAAGAACATAAGAACATAAGAAAGGAGGAACACTGCAGCAGGCCTGTTGGCCCATACTAGGCAGGTCCTTCACAATCCATCCCACTAACATAATATTTGCTCAACCCAATTTTCAAAGCTACCCAAGAAATAAGCTTTGACAATTCTACCCACTCATGCGCGAGTCCCACTCAAATCCAACCCCTCTCACTCATGAATTTATCCAACCTAAATTTGAAACTACCCAAGGTCCTAGCTTCAATAACCCTACTAGGCAGACTGTTCCACTCATCAACTACCCTATTTCCAAAC
>WNWK01022018.1:0-33223 GCA_009830355.1 Cherax destructor
TCATAATCAATGAACATCGAGATTTCAGTCATGTCTGGAAGGATGTTTTAAAGGTACCAATGTTACTGAAAGTGAGAATCATAGAAATATAATCATTTAAATTTATGTTAATATTATACTTTTGGTTAACCCGGAAATATGAGAAAATGAGAAAGATCAGTTAATTGAGTCATATAAGAATAAGTGAACAAGTGAGTTCTTGCAAACTCACTTGTTCACTAATTAATAATAGTTGAGGTTAATGATGGGTCGGGGAAAAGTGATCACAAATCACTCACTTTCAATATATCATTGAATTACCTTATTAACTACAATAAAGTCAATGTCCCTGACTTCTGCCTGACCGATTTCACATAACTGAGAAATTACCTGTGTGGGTTTCAGGTATGTGGCGAGGGTTGCCGATATATCAATTTTCAAGCATATTTCCAGCTGCCCAGACTACTTATATTCCAAATAGAGAAATTACATTAAACAAAAGTGACCCTATGTGAATAAACAATGGATTAAAACATTTCACAGGTCATAAGAAAGGAATTTGCAGGCGAATCAAAAGGGAAGATGGACAGTTAAGAAATCAATATAAATTCAATTAAAAAGGGAAATAAAAAAGGGAATAAGAAAAGCGAAAAGAAATTATAAGGTTAAAGTCGTAAGTGATTAGAGGATTAACTCTAAACGTTTTTTTCAGGTATATAAAAGTAAGATTATGGACACTATAGGTCCACTCAAAAGAAATGTGGAGAAGCTTTTATTAGTTTTAATGCAAGAAGATAAAAACGGGATTCAAAAATTTATAAATTATGAAGATCAGGACGAAAATAAGTTATGTACGATCAAAGTCACTAGTGATAAAGTTTTCAGACAAATAGATTATAACATGATGAACTGTTCTCAAGGGTTATGAAGGAACGTAAGGACGAACTAAGCGAACCTTTGACTAGTCTTTTCAACATATCACTACAAACTGGCATAGTGCCAGATAAGTGGAAAATGGCAAATATTATACCTATCTACAGAGCAGGAGACAGGTCCTTTGCTTTGAATAATAGACCAATAAGCCTTACCTCCATTGTGAGGAAACTTATGGAATCGATTACTGCCGAGGCTATTCGAAGCCACTTTGAAAGTTATAAACAAATTAATAAATATCAGCACGTTTTTACGAAGCTTCGTTCATGCCTTTCGAATTTACTATTTTCACTAAAGTATTTGAGGAGGTAGATCATGGTAATGAATATGATATTGTGTATATAAACTTCAGTAAAGCTTTTCATAGAGATCCACATCGAAGGTTATTGAGGAACGTTGAGGCACACGGAATGGGAGGAGATTTTTTTTTTCCTGGATAGACATGGTTCACAGACAGGCAACAGAGAGGTTTGCATAAATGGGGAGAAATCAGAGTGGGGATGCGTCACTAGCAGTGTTCCACAGGGGTCAGTGCTGGGCCCAATGTTGTTTACAATTTACATAAACAACATAGATAAGGGAATAAATAGCGACATAAGCAAGTTGGCCGACAACGCCAAAATAGGACGTCGAATTAATTCTGAAGAGTAAACTAAATGATAGATGCAGTTAAATATAGACAAATGCAGAGTTCTAAGCGTTGGAAAGGGAAATTACCACGGTACTTATAAACTAAATAATGTATATCTTAATCAATCTGATTACGAAAAATATAATAATAATAATAATAATAATAATAATAATAATAATAATAATAATAATAATAATAATAATAATAATAATAATAATAATATCTTTATTTACTACAAGTACATGTACAAGGTATATAGGCCTAGCTGACATCAATGACATACTACTATATAGAAAGCCCCTTGTTATGCAGAGTATTTCGGGCAAATTAGGTCAGTTTTGTCCCAGGATGCGACCCACACCAGTCTACTAACACCCAGGTACCTACTTTACTGATGGGGAACATAGACAACCGGTGTAAGGAAACACGCCCAATGTTTCCACCCCTTCGCCTGGAATCGAACCCGGACTCTCACCGTGTGAAGCGAGAGCTTTCGCCATCAGGCCACGGGACACAGTTCAGATTAGCAGTAATCTAAAACCAAGACAGTAGAGCGTAAGTATTCGCAATCAAGAAAATAGAATTCTTGGTTACAAATCAAGAAGTTAAATAACAGAAGTTTTCAAGTTCTTCAACTCTATATATTGTTAGTTAGGCCTCTTTCCTATGAGTATAGACTGAGGGCCCTGAATCTGCACTCTCTAGATAGGCGTAGAATTAGGGGGGATATGATTGAGGTTTATGAATAGAAAAGCAGAAATAAATAAAAAGGGTGTAAATAACGTGCTAAATATATCTAACCAAGACAGGATTCGCAGGAGTGGGTTCAAGTTAGAAAAATTAGATTTAGAAAATATATAGGTAAGCATTGGTTTGGTAATAGAATGGTGGATGAGTGGAACAAGTTCCCGAGTAGTGTTTAAAAATGTGTTAGACAATTACATTAGTGGGTGAAAGTAAGTGTAAGTTGAACCTGACCAGCCTGGGCCACTAGGCCTGCTGCAGTACTCCTTCCTCCATGAACGGGTGTAACTTGGACTTGCCTGCCATGGGATAATAGGCTTGCTGCAGTGCTTTTTCTTTCTTATGTTATGTAAAGTAATAACACATGATGGCTGTGTTTTATTTTTCTAAGGAATGTTTCACATTAATTTTTTAAAAATTATGAGGCGCTTGTAAATGCTCGCCTTAGCTACTGTTATTTTGAAATCTTTGGAATCTGTCTGGTAAATATTTTATCTGATAAAAATTGTCTTTGCTGACAGATAGTTTTGTTTTGGTTGAAGCCTGTCTACAACTTAAGCTTTCTTTATTTCGAAGGAGACAATCTTTGCGTATTCTAAATACAAGAAGTCAGACATTGCAACATTTACATATTTATATATAGCTTTAGTTAAAGCAGATCACTTTTTGCATTGGCAAAAATGGCTAGGAAGGGATATCCCATTGTTAATGACACTGGGCCAGCTAGCTGGCCCAGTGTCATTACGATTTCGTGAGTCACTATATATATATCTCAAAATATGACTAAACGACGGTCTGGAGTTTTGAGACTCTCTGACCCCGGGTTCGAACCCCACCCATGGTATGGTTTGTTTGCAATCGTGTCATTACGATTTCGTGAGTCACTATATATATATATATCAAAATATGCCTAAACTAGTGGCTTACGCGACGGTCTGGAGTTTTGAGACTCTCTGACCGCGGGTTCAAACCCCACCCGTGGTATGGTTTATATATATATATATAGTGTTTGTGAAGCATAATGAAAAAAATGCAAAGAAAAAGATCCCAGTACAGTCGGTCCCGCCCGTCAAGGCCCAATTAGCAATTTCAGTAAATAAATATTTATAAAAAAAATTCTAATGCATATATGAATTCTGTAGTGGTCTGGGTGTTTACCTGGAGTTTACCTGGAGAAAGTTCCAGGGGTCAACGCCCCTGCGGCCCGGTCTGTGACCAGGCCTCATGTTGGATCAGAGCCTGATTAACCAGGCTGTTACTGCTGGCTGCACGCAGTCCAACGTATGAACCACAGCCTGGCTGGTCAGGCACCGACTTCAGGTGCCTGTCTAGTGCCTGCTTGAAGACAGCCAGGGTTCTATTGGTAATCCCCCTTATGTATGCTGGGAGGCAGTTGAACAGTCTTGGGCCCCTGACACTTATTGTGTTGTCTCTCAACGTGCTAGTGGCACCCCTGCTTTTCATTGGGGGATGTTACATCGTCTGCCGAGTCTTTTGCTTTCGTAGGGAGTGACACTCGTGTGCAAGTTTGGTACTAATCCCTCTAGGATTTTCCAAGTGTATATAATAATGTATCTCTCCCGCCTGCGTTCCAGGGAGTACAGGTTTAGGAACTTCAAGCGTTCCCAGTAATTGAGGAGGTTTATTGCAGTTATGTGTGCCGTGAAGGTTCTCTGTACATTTTCTAGGTCAGCAATTTCACCTGCCTTGAAAGGTGCAGTTAGTGTGCAGCAATATTCCAGCCTAGATAGAACAAGCGACCTGAAAAATGTCAACATGGGATTGACATCCCTGGTTTTAAAGGTTCTCATTATACATCCTGTCATTTTTCTAGCAGATGCGATTGCTACAGTGTTATGGTCCTTGAAGGTGAGATCCTCTGTCATGATCACTCCCAGGTCTTTCACATTTGTTTTTCGCTCTATTGTGTGGTTGGAATTTGTTTTATACTCCGATGAGATTTTAATTTCCTTACGTTTTCCATATCGGAGTAATTGAAATTTCTCATCATTGAACTTCATATTGTTTTCTGCAGCCCATTTAAAGCTTTGGTTGATGTCTGCTTGGAGTCTTGCAGTGTCTTCAATGGTGGACACTGTCATGCAGATTCGGGTGTCATCTGCAAAGGAAGACACGGCACTGTGACTGAAATCCCTGTCTATGTCCGATATAAGGATGAGGAACAGGATGGGAGCGAGTACTGTGCCTTGTGGAACAGAGCTTTTCACCGTAGCTGCCTCAGACTTTACTCTGTTGACTACTACTCTTTGTGTTCTACTTGTTAGGAAATTATAGATCCATCTACCAACTTTTCCTGTTATTCCTTTATCACGCACTTATCAAAGGCTTTTGCAAAGTCTGTGTATATAACATCTGCATTCTGTTTGTCCTCTAGAGCATCCAGGACCTTGTCGTAGTGGTCCAGTAGTTGGGACAGACAGGAGCAACCTGCTCTAAACCCATGCTGCCCTGGGTTGTGTAATTGATGGTTATCTATATGAGTGGCGATCTTGCTTCTTAGAACCCTTTCATTTGCTTTACTGCCGCCTTTGTGGAGTGGGGCTATGTCTGTTGTTTTTAGTAACTGCGGGACGACCCCAGTGTCCATGCTCCCTCTCCATAGGATGTTAAAAGCACATGATAGGGGCTTCTTGCAGTTCTTGATGAACACTGAGTTCCATGAGTCGGGGCCTGGAGCGGAGTGCATGGGCATGTCATTTATCGCCTTTTCAAAGTCATGTGGCGTCAGGGTAATGTCAGATAGGCTTGCGTCTACCAGGTTCTGTGGCACTCTCATAAAAAATTCATTTAGGTCTTCAACTTTTAGTCTGGTTAG
This sequence comes from Cherax destructor, assembly GCA_009830355.1. Taxonomy (NCBI): domain Eukaryota; kingdom Metazoa; phylum Arthropoda; class Malacostraca; order Decapoda; family Parastacidae; genus Cherax; species Cherax destructor. Next base: position 5,124 of record WNWK01022018.1, read on the forward strand.
CGGCTCACTAAAAACTGAGTTATACTGGGACTTTAGTAACTCACTCATTTCCTTGCTGTCATCTGTTCAAGACCCATCTCGTTTTAGTAGGGGCCCAATACTGGATGTTGTTCTCGACTTTGTTTTACCATAAGAAAATAAATGCTTTGGGTTTCTTTCAATTTCATTTATGGCTTTTAGTTCTTCCCGCGTTTCTTGATTCCTGTAAGATTCCTTTAGTTTTAATTCGATGTTTGCTATTTCTGTGACCAGTGCCTCTCTACGTATTTCAGATATATTGGCCTCTTGTAGCCGCTCTGTTATTCTTTGCCTTCGCCTGTATAGGGAGCGCCTCTCTCTTTCTAGTTTACATCTACTCCTCCATTTCCTTAAGGGAATTTGCCTTGAGCAAACCTCAAGTGCCACAGAGTTAATTTGTTCTAGACATAGGTTAGGATCCGTGATGCTTAGGCTATCTTCCCAGTTTATATAATTTAGGATTTGGTTTACTTGGTCCCACCTTATGTTTTTGTTATTGAAGTTGAATTTGGAGAAGGCTCCCTCGCGACTGATCACATTTTGTCGATCTGGGGCTCCCCCCCCCTCTCATACATGTCTGGACCTCTATTATGTTGTGATCTGAGTATATCGTTTTTGATATGATGACATTTCGTATCAGATCATCATTGTTAGTGAAGATGAGGTGCAGTGTATTCTCCAATCTTGTAGGCTCTATTATTTGCTGGTTTAAGGTGAATTTGGTGCAGAGATTTAAAAGCTCGTGTGTGTGCGAGTTTTCATCTGAGCTGCCTCCTGGTGTTATCTCTGCTACCACATTATTTGCAATATTCCTCCATTTTAGGTGCCTTAGGTTGAAGTCCCCCAGGAGCAAGATGTTGGGGGCAGGAGCTGGAAGGTTTTCCAGACATTGGTCAATTTTCAGAAGCTGTTCCTGGAATTGTTGGGACGTTGCATCCGGAGGCTTGTATACAACCACGATGACCAGGTTTTGATTCTCGATCTTTACTGCTAAAACTTCAACTACATCATTTGAGGCATTTAGTAGTTCTGAGCATATAAGTGACTCTGTGATATACAGGCCAACCCCCTTTCCCCTTTTGCCTGTTCACTCTGTCACATCTGTATAGGTTGTAGCCAGGGATCCATATTTCATTGTCCAAGTGATCTTTTATGTGGGTCTCTGTGAAAGCCGCAAACATTGCATTTGACTCTGTAAGCAGTCCACGGATGTAAGGTACCTTGTTGTTTGTTGCTGGCTTTAGACCCTGTATATTTGCAAAGATGAATGTCGTTGGATTGGTGGTATTGGTGGTATTGGTGGTATTGGTGTGTACAGAACATTTTTATTGTCCTTTCAGATCAATGAGAAATTGTTTTATGGTGGTTCCTCCAAAGAGAAGTCCAAAAATCTCTGCATTTTGAAGGAAAGTGACTTAGATCCAGAGCCAGATGACCTGTTGCCATCTCCAGTGCAGTACCAATGTGTAGAAAGGCCTGATGACAGTGTGAGGTTTGACAAAAACGCTAGGTTTGATAAAAAGCTAGGTCACTGGCCAGTGCAAGACAAGGTATTTACATAACAAAAAAAAGGCACAATACCGTGACTGGAACAATTCACACACAACCCGCACATATAAAAGAGAGGAGCTTACGACGACGTTTCGGCCCGACTTGGACCATTTACAAAGTCACACTAACACACAGAGACGGGGGAAGTGGTATTTATAGGCAGGCAGACAGGGGAGGGTACCAGAGAGTGGGGTACTAATGAAGTAAGTAGTGGAAGTGGTAGTAGTAGTAATAGTAGTAGTGGAGACAGTCATATTCTAGAGGAGCACTGCAATGAGGCTAGCGGCCTCGCAAGGGTGGGACGAGAACACAGAGGGAGGAAAGGCGAATAAAATAAAGGACAAATACAAGGCAAAAGAAAAGGAAAGAAAGGAAAACCCATAGGAGGAAAAAGAAGAAGAGGGAAGAGAGGAAAGGGGAAGGAATCAGGTTAAGTCACAGGTGTTCTGAAGTTTAGAGCATTTAACAATGTAATGAGAGAGGAAAGCATCAACAGAGACAAAGCCAGGGCTAAGATTCATACAGGGAAAGTTGTGTATAAGGGAGGATTCAACCAGGCGGCGACTATGAAAGTTAGACGTAGGGTAGACAGTTTTAGCAGAAGACCAATCAATAGGATGACTGTGATCTCTGACATGACAGAAAAGAGCATTATTAGTGTCGGCAAGCCTAACACTATTTTTGTGCTCCCTGAGTCTGTCAGAAAGAGATCGGCCAGTTTCTCCGAAGTACTGAAGAGGACTGGAGGAGCAAGAAATAGAGTAGACACCAGGAGAATCTGTGGAGGGAGGGGAGGTATGAACTAGATTAGTGCGAAGAGTGTTAGTCTGACGAAAGGTAAGTTTGATGTCTAAGGAACGGAGAGAGTTGCTGAGATTAGAGAGACCAGAGATGTAGGGAAGACAGAGGACTGGAGAGTTCTCAGGAGTAGAGGGTATAGGAGAGAAGAAAGTCCGTTTGGCACGAGAGAAAGCAGAGTCTATAAAATGGGAAGGGTAGCCCAGGCGGGAAAATGAATTATGAAGAGTGGAAATTTCTGCTTCAAGAAACTGAGGATCACAGATAAGGAGAGCACGGAGAAAGAGGGAGATAAGAACACTCTTCTTGACAGAGGAGGCATGATAAGAGAAGTAATGAATGTACATGCCACTGTGCATAGGCTTGCGGTACACGGAGAAGGCAAAACCTGTAACTGAGCGGTGGACATGAACGTCAAGGAAAGGAAGCAAAGAATTAGATTCCCAATCAGCTTTAAACTTAATGGAAGGGGCAAGATTATTAAGAGCATCAAGAAAAGGTTGGAAGAGACTTAAGTCATGAGGCCAAAGAGCAAAGATGTCATCTACATAGCAGAGCCAGAGTGAAGGACGTACATCAATAGTGGGAAGAATCTTAGCCCTGGCTTTGTCTCTGTTGATGCTTTCCTCTCTCATTACATTGTTAAATGCTCTAAACTTCAGAACACCCGTGACTTAACCTGATTCCTTCCCCTTTCCTCTCTTCCCTCTTCTCCTTTTTCCTCCTATGGGTTTTCCTTTCTTTCCTTTTCTTTTGCCTTGTATTTGTCCTTTATTTTATTCGCCTTTCCTGCCTCTGTGTTCTCGTCCCACCCTTGCGGGCCGCTAGCCTCATTGCAGTGCTCCTCTAGAATATGACTGTCTCCACTACTACTATTACTACTACTACCACTTCCACTACTTACTTCATTAGTACCCCACTCTCTGGTACCCTCCCCTGTCTGCCTGCCTATAAATACCACTTCCCCCGTCTCTGTGTGTTAGTGTGACTTTGTAAATGGTCCAAGTCGGGCCGAAACGTCGTCGTAAGCTCCTCTCTTTTATATGTGCGGGTTGTGTGTGTAAGGTATTTACATGCAAGTATTGCAGCAAAACGAAAAATCATGTCACATCCTCATTTTCCTGTGCCATATGCAAAGTAAATCTATGCATCAAGAAGGAAAGAAATTGCTTCACAGCCTTTCATTGTAGCAATTAGTGATGTACAATGATTGTTCTTTCTCAGGAAATTCAGGAATATGGGACTTGAAAGTCTTATCCCTTTGCAATGTGTCAATGTTGGTCTTTGGTTCATTTATATATTTTTTTATACTTACAAAATATTTGGAAACAAGTTCAATTTATGTTTTTGATATTGTGTATTTGTATAATAAAATAGAAAAATACTTATTTGGTGTTTTATTAACAACTGCAAATTTGCATTCAAAATTTGACACCCTTTACCGGGCAGGACCGAGTACACTCGGTCGTCGAATATTGGCAATTGAACGGAATTTTTTTTTTAGAATTCCATTTATATGGGCTCATTTCCACTACATTGAGATACTCTATCCACTCATAGGAAATACATTTCGAAATTCGCATTTTCCTAGGAGTGCCTTGTAAAGGGTTTTAATGAAGTGTGTACGTACAATTTTCTTACTTTTAATACTATAGCATTATTTTACCTTATTGCATTAATTTGCCTTGATGCTGGCAAGGGGCTCTTGATCCAAGGAGTTGAACCTATCTTCCCCTTGCTTGGATTAAATTTTGAATGCCTCCCATTCCTTAGGCGCTATATGATCCCAACAAGTTTAACTGATGCATCATATGAAATGGATAAACCCTTCACGGGTATAGGCTGTGTACGTAAAATTTTTGCTGAATTCTGTTCAATAACTGCAAAATGTATCTTCTGGTCAGCTGCAGTTGTTTAATACTGATGTTTTTTTTTAAAAGGACACAAGTACAACTAATGTGACATTTTAGTGGCACTTGTGTCCCTTTACCTAACATAATGTCGGTAATTCTACCAACATTTATTCAATAATTTCATTGATCAAATTGGTTTCTGTGAAATAATTGTCTTTTTTGATCAGAAATAAGTCACAGCGTATGATTTTATTTGGTCATGATCAGCTAAACATAGTAAAGTGTTAAGTGGCTATGACATGTGGTTGACATGACGACCACTGTTAAAAATGTGTGTTATGTACACTAAGCTTACTTAAAACTTATTTACTTACTTTCCTACTTACTTACTGCACTTACTTTCTTGAAAGGAAGTCACTCTTACTGAGGAGAAAGCAAGTCACACTTACTGAGGAGAAAGCTTGGATTAATTTTGGCCTGTGTGGGTCCCAATTCGTTTTCTTGTTTTAATCTGGAAAAATTTAAATAGCCCTTTTCTTGAGATAATTTCTGAGTGTTGCATTTGATCAGCTTCCACTCATCTGTACTGATAACTTGATAATGCAATTTCTAAGCGGCTTCAAGATAAATGTGCTTGTGAATTTTACGACATTGATCTGTTTGAAAGATTTGAATTAGATTTGGGCTGAGTATATTCTAATTTGTTATATTAATTGAAGAAATTTGAATATTAGTTTCCATATGATGACTCGTGAATGTCACTTCTGATTCCCTTAAAATCTTCAACGCTAATATTTAAATTCAATATTAACTTATGCCTCACTCTGCACTATTCTCATCATTCTGTGCAGTGAGACAGAGGGAACTGGGTTATAGAATTCGGGGATATCTTTCTCGCATAGAGCAGCTCTTTATACCCACGTTCTTTTAAGTAATACTCATTTAAAGATGACAGCATATTAGTGAAATAATAAAAAGTAAGTACATACTAAGACCAGGTAAGAGTCTAGGTGAGAAAGTGGGCCGGCTTACCTGTGGGCCGGCTTACCTGTGGGCCGGCTTACCTGCATTAGAAGTCGTCTTTCCAGCGGTGGGAGGATGTCGATGGGCCGTTGACCTGTATCGTCAGATAGAAAAAGGTTCGCTTTCATGTCGTTGACAAGCGCACATACAGTGTGGAGTTTTCCTGCTTGCACGGCGGCATGAAGGGCTGTGGTGCCGCTACTGTCCTTGCTGTTGGTGCTGCCGCCTGCCTGGCACACAAACCATGCTGTCATGGTGGCACCTACTCCACATGCTCTCACAAGTAGCTGCTGTAGATTAAAGTTCTCTAGTGAAGCATAAAACTTGGCTTGCCACGGTGTTTTTCCTTGTATCTCTTTTAATATGTGGAGAATGCCTTTCTTCAGACAAGAATCCAGTGGGCCACTTGTAAATAAATATTTCTCATCAATGAGTTTATCCTCTACAGCCTGTTGGAAAATCACTGTAATTAATGTTACATATTAGAGTTTTTATATATTGTTGATAGTGACTGTTATTGTCTTGCTGTTAAGCAGACCAGTTATTGTGACGTCCTCTGTATCTTAGAAGTCACTATCATTGCGTATCACTTCAAATGAAATTATAGATTTGTTCCTACACAGTCTTTTTTTTTTTTTGTAGGTTCTTACGTTTATTTCACATATATAAAATTACATATGAGGCTACATATTTTATGAAGAACGGCGGGTTTAACATATTTCATTATAGCTAATATGACACAATGCACACGCACATCTTATTCCAAAATATAATAATCACTGCAAATCTTAAAACATTTTTCAGTACACCCTGAACTCACAAGTGTCGTGTCGTGATTTAAATACAATTGACACCTCTTTTTTTTCTGTTCCCATCCTCCTATGGGGTTCAATCAGTTGTTGCAAGACCGTTGAAATAATGAATTTATACTGCATTTATGTATAAATTTGTCGTGCCGAATAGGTAAAATTGGTCAATTATCAAAAACTCATTTAAAATTAAGTCCTTTCTAAAATTTTCTCTTATACATTTAAAGATTTATATTTTTTCATTTATGGTAATGTAAAAAATAATAATTTTGTACCAAAAGTTCCTTAGAAAACTTACCTAACCTTATTATAACAAGCGAAATTTAACTAATGCAACTAAAATATTTTTAGATAAGTTTACAATAATTTAATAATAAACAAACACAATGAAATATTTTTTTTTTCGTTAGGTTAAGAATGATTTTTGCGAAATTACTTCATACAAAAATTTTCACTTTCCTAAATTTGTTCCTACACACGCTGGATAACAGGTATATTTTGCTACTTCTACTTACACATAGGTCACACTACAAAGGCATGCACATGCATATATATACATACACACATCTAGGTTTTTTTTATTTTTTCTTAATAGTTCTTGTTCTTCTTTATTTCCTTATTCTCAATGGGGAAGTGGAAAAGAATCTTTCCTCCGTAAGCCGTATGAGGCGACTAAAATGCCGGGAGCAATGGGCTAGTAACCCCTTCTCCTGTATACATTTACTAAAACAGAGAAGAAAAACTTTATAAAACAGGGATGTTTGAATGTGCGTGGATGTAGTGCAGATGATAAGAAAGAGATGATTGCTAATGTTATGAATGAAAACAAGTTGGATATCCTAGCTCTAAGTGAAACAAAGCTGAAGGGGGTAAGTGAGTTTCAGTGGGGAGAAATAAATGGGAATAAGTCAGGAGTATCTGACAGAATTAGAGCTAAGGAAGGGGTAGCAATAATGTCGAAGGATCAGTTATAGAAGGAGAAGAGGGAATATGAATGTATAAATTCAAGGAGTATGTGGATTAAAATAAAGGTCGGATGTGAAAAGTGGGTCATAATAAGCGTGTATGCACCTGAAGAAGAGAGGAGAGTAGAGGAGAGAGAGAGATTTTGGGAGATGTTAAGTGAATGTATAGGAACTTTTGAACCAAGTGAGAGAGTAATTGTGGTAGGGGACCTAAATGCTAAAGTAGGAGAAACATTTACAGAGGGGTGTGGTAGGTAAGTTTGGGGTGCCAGGTGTATATGATAATGGGAGCCCTTTGATTACTTTGTATAGAAAGGGGTTTAGTTATAGGTAATACATATGATGAAGGGCGTAATGACAGTAGTTTGTTGGACTACGTTTTGGTAGATAAAAGACTGTTAAGTAGACTTCAGGTTGTACATGTTTATAGAGGGGGAATAGACTGAGGGCCTTGATTCTGCACTCTCTAGAAAGGCGTATAATTAGGGATGATATGATTGAGGTGTATAAATGGAAAACAGGAATAAATAAAGGTGATGTAAATAGCGTGCTGAAAATATCCAGCCAAGACAGGACTTGCAGCAATGGTTTCAAGTTGGAAAAGTTCAGATTCAGGAAGGATATAGGAAAGCACTGGTTTGGTAATAGAGTTGTGGATGAGTGGAACAAACTCCCGAGTACCATCATAGGGGCTGGGACGTTGTGTAGTTTTAAAAATAGGTTAGATAAATACATGAGTGGGTGTAGGTGAGTGTGAGTTACACCTGACTAGCTTGTGCTACTAGGTCAGATGCCGAACTAATTCCTTAAGTGGAAGTGACCTGACTGCCTGGAGTTTACCTGGAGAGGGTTAACTCCAGGTGGTCGGGTCAAAGCCGGGGAGTGATGGACCTGCCTCGCATGGGTCAGTAGGCCTCCTGCAGTGTTCCTTTTTTCTTATGTTCTTATATCAGATCATTTTTCAGTTGTAGCTACAGTGAGAGTAAAAGGTAGATGGGATACAAGGAAAATACAAGCAGCAAGAGATAAACAACTATTGGAGGATAGATGGGCTAGTGAGAGTATAGGCAATGGGTCGAAGATGTATGGGGTAGGTTTAGGAATGTAGTGTTAGAGTGTTCAGCAGAAGTTTGTGGTTATAGGAAAGTGGGTGTGGGAGGGAAGAAGAGCGATTGATGATGTATAAAGAGTAGTAAGAGAGAAAAGTAAGCATATGGGAGGTTTTTACAAAGTAGAAGTGATGCAAGGAGGGAAGAGTATATGGAGAGAAAAAGAGAAGTTAAGAGAGTGGTGAAGCAATGTAAAAAGAGGGTGAGATGTTATCAACAAATTTTGTTGAAAATAAGAAAACGTTTTGGAGTGAGATTAATAAGTTGAGGAAGCCTAGGAAACGAATGGATTTGATAGTTAAAAATAGGAGAGGAGAGTTATTAAATGGAGAGTTAGAGGTATCGGGAAGATGGAGGGAATATTTCGAGGAATTGTTAAATGTTGATGAAGATAGAGAGGCTGCGATTTTGTGATTAGGGCAAGGAGGAATAACATCTTGTAGGAGTCAGGAAGAGCCAGTTGTGAGTGTGGGGAAAGTTCGTGGGGCAGTGGGTAAAATGAAAGGGGGTAAGGCAGCTTGGATTAATGGGATGGTTTAGAAAGACACGTAAGCAAACACTATGACATATATATTAGAAAACGTTTCGGTCCTGGGACCTTGATCACTTCTAACATACAGAGGTTGAAAGACAGTATATACAGGCGGTCCAAGGACCGAAACGTTTTCTATTAAATATGTCATAGTGTTTGGTTACGTTTCTTTCTAAACCAACTTGTCTGTATTTATTACCAAGGTTTATACCATTGATGGGATAAAGATAGAAATGTTAAAAGCAGGTGGGGATATAATTATAGAGTGGTTGGTGCTATTATTTAATAAATGTATGGAAGAGGGTAAGGTACCTAGGGATTGGCAGAGAGCATGCATAGTACCTTTGTATAAAGGCAAAGGGGACAAAAGAGAGTGCAAAAATTATAAGGGAATAAGTCTGTTAAATATACCTGGTAAAGTGAATGGTAGAGTTATTATTGAAAGAATTAAGAGTAAGACGGAAAGTAGCATAGCAGATGAACAAGGCGGCTTTAGGAAAGGTAGGGGGTGTGTAGACCAAGAGTTTACAGTGAAACATATGGTGAACAGTATTTAGATAAGGGTAAAGAGGTTTTTGTGGAATTTATGGATTTGGAAAAGGCGTATGACAGGGTGGATAGGGAGCAATGTGGCAGATGTTGCAAATGTATGGAATAGGAGGAAGGTTACTGAAAGCAGTGAAGAGTTTTTATGAGGATAGTGAGGCTCAGGTTAGAGTATGTAGGAGAGAGGGAGATTATTTCCCAGTAAAAGTAGGTCTTAGACAGGGATGTGTGATGTCACCATGGTTGTTCAATATATTTATAGATGCAGTTGTAAGAGAAGTGAATACACGGGTGTTGGCAAGAGGAGTGGGGTTAAAAGATAAAGAATCTAACCCAAAGTGGGAGTTGTCACAGTTGCTCTTTGCTGACCACACTGTGCTTTTGGGAGATTCTGAAGAGAAGTTGCAGAGGTTTGTGGATGAGTTTGGTAGGGTATGTAAAAGAAGGAAATTAAAAGTGAATATAGGGAAGAGTAAGGTGATGAGGATAACGAAAAAATTAGGTAACGGAAGATCTGATATCAGACTGGAGGGAGAGAGTATGGAAGAGAATATGGACGTGTCAGCAGATAGGTCTATGAAAGATGAGGTAAATTATAGAATTAGCGACGGGAAAAATGTGAGTGGTGCACTGAGAAGTTTGTGGAGACAAAGAACTTTGTCCGTAGAAGCAAAGAGGGGAATAGATGAATGGTTCAGAGAACCGACAAGTTATAAATTAGACACATATGCAACATTTGGGTATCTTTATTGAGGAAACGTTTCGCCACACAGTGGCTTCATCAGTCCAATACAAAGTAGAAAGGTGTAAGGAGAGTAGGAGTTTTGAGGTAATCAGTCCCTCAGCCTGGAGTCGATGTGTTCAGTCCATCAATCTTGTAGAAATGACAGCATATGTCCGTAGAGGTGGCTTATATACTGTAGTTAGGTAAGGTGAAGCAGCAGGAGGCGGGGTCATAGTGGTACCATCCACTAGTCTAAGTAGATCTTCGTCCAAAGGTTGGACAAGTGTTGAAGAATTCGTTTGTATTAAGATCCCAAGATGTTGCTGTGTCAGACAGGGTATAGATGAATGGTTCAGAGAACCGACAAGTTATAAATTAGACACATATGCAACATTTGGGTATCTTTATTGAGGAAACGTTTCGCCACACAGTGGCTTCATCAGTCCAATACAAAGTAGAAAGGTGTAAGGAGAGTAGGAGTTTTGAGGTAATCAGTCCCTCAGCCTGGAGTCGATGTGTTCAGTCCATCAATCTTGTAGAAATGACAGCATATGTCCGTAGAGGTGGCTTATATACTGTAGTTAGGTAAGGTGAAGCAGCAGGAGGCGGGGTCATAGTGGTACCATCCACTAGTCTAAGTAGATCTTCGTCCAAAGGTTGGACAAGTGTTGAAGAATTCGTTTGTATTAAGATCCCAAGATGTTGCTGTGTCAGACAGGGTATAGATGAATGGTTCAGAGAACCGACAAGTTATAAATTAGACACATATGCAACATTTGGGTATCTTTATTGAGGAAACGTTTCGCCACACAGTGGCTTCATCAGTCCAATACAAAGTAGAAAGGTGTAAGGAGAGTAGGAGTTTTGAGGTAATCAGTCCCTCAGCCTGGAGTCGATGTGTTCAGTCCATCAATCTTGTAGAAATGACAGCATATGTCCGTAGAGGTGGCTTATATACTGTAGTTAGGTAAGGTGAAGCAGCAGGAGGCGGGGTCATAGTGGTACCATCCACTAGTCTAAGTAGATCTTCGTCCAAAGGTTGGACAAGTGTTGAAGAATTCGTTTGTATTAAGATCCCAAGATGTTGCTGTGTCAGACAGGGTATAGATGAATGGTTCAGAGAACCGACAAGTTATAAATTAGACACATATGCAACATTTGGGTATCTTTATTGAGGAAACGTTTCGCCACACAGTGGCTTCATCAGTCCAATACAAAGTAGAAAGGTGTAAGGAGAGTAGGAGTTTTGAGGTAATCAGTCCCTCAGCCTGGAGTCGATGTGTTCAGTCCATCAATCTTGTAGAAATGACAGCATATGTCCGTAGAGGTGGCTTATATACTGTAGTTAGGTAAGGTGAAGCAGCAGGAGGCGGGGTCATAGTGGTACCATCCACTAGTCTAAGTAGATCTTCGTCCAAAGGTTGGACAAGTGTTGAAGAATTCGTTTGTATTAAGATCCCAAGATGTTGCTGTGTCAGACAGGGTATAGATGAATGGTTCAGAGAACCGACAAGTTATAAATTAGACACATATGCAACATTTGGGTATCTTTATTGGAAACGTTTCGCCACACAGTAGCGGATATATACAGTACTTTCTACAAGATTGATGGACTGAACACATCGACTCCAGGCCGAGGGACTGATTACCTCAAAACTCCTCCTCTCCTTACAACTTTCTACTTTGTATTGGACTGATGAAGCCACTGTGTGGCGAAACGTTTCCTCAATAAAGATACCCAAATGTTGCATATGTGTCTAATTATAACTTGTCAGTTCTCTGAACCATTCATCTACATTCTTATGTTCTTATGAGAACTCCCTGGCCTACTGGTGAAGGACCTGCCTAGTATGGGCTAACAGGTCTGCTGCAGTGTTCCTCCTTTCTTATGTTCTTATGTATCCATCCAACAACACAGGAGTCACATGATCCCATTGTCTACATGTCCTCACCCCGATGTCATTCTTCAGGTCACCATGTGTCACTCACACCTTACTCAGGTCACCATGTGTCACTCACACCTCCCTCAGGTCACCATGTGTCACACCTCACTCTCCGCTTATATATATATGTACTGTGTGTTAACCTTTTTTAATAAAAATGTCCTAGTATTTGCTGACGTGTCTCTCTAAACCGCTGTAGTATCATACAACACGATCATCCTCGCATGAATACTATCATGCGGCTGAGGGATCATAATAAATATATACAGCAGTTGAGAACTTTGCTTACAGTCCTGGAACTTTGTCTTAGTGACGAGGGGTACGGTATGACCTTCCTCTTTTTTTAGGTGTCCGTGAAGGGTTACCTTTATGACTCACAAAATCGCAATTACACGAGTGCAAACAAATCAGGGAACGACTGGGGTTCGAACCCACGGTATGTGAATCCTTGTTGGACGAATCTTGTTAGAGCCAGCTGGCCCAGTGGTTAACGCACTCGCCTGTGAGTTGTAGGGCCCACTTACACTGGGTTCAGATCCCCACCCGTTCCCTGATATGGGATATATGTCTTCCTGTGACTTTGTTATTCTGCACTGTCTTCGTGTATAACTTGAGAATCCCTTAAGCGATCGACTTTAGATTTTCGACTCGAGAATACAGCAGCAATAACTTTGGGTCTAATTTGACTACCTCACATTTTCAAGGCGAAGTATAACCCCTACTAATTTAGTGCTCTCCCATGAAATAATTGGAAACTAAAATGTAACTGGGAATGTTGATGTAGCCATTAGTATGTGGAGGAGTCCTGTGGTTAATGTTATACAGGCCACGCCAGAATTCCGTATCCTTTAATAACTCGAGACAGCCTCTGCTGCTCGGCTGGTGTAACTAAGAAGGTTTATGTGTAGGTACCTTCTGGTTAATTTTGTTCAGACTATTCCTGGATTAAGTTTCCCAGCAGTAACTTAAGAAAACCTCTTCTGGTTTACTTCAAACTTTCAAAACTTGCGTATCCTGTTAGAACATGTTGGAGCTAAGTTTGAGAATTATATTTCTAAAAGTAAATGGTATTTTCTCCATACACTTACTTTAGTATGACTTATTTTACTCGAGAAAGATTTTCACTGAATTTAGAATGGTAGCTGCCGAGGCATCAATATTATTAAGAAAATTAGCGAAATTTGAAATGTTGAGTTTGATGCAGTAGTGTTTTATTAATGTCTCGCCCGATTAATATTATATCTTCAACATTGGTAACTTGAGTATACAGTGTATGAGCGAATTCAAACTTAAAATTGGTGTATTTTGTGATATTGGTCTCTGATATAACTAGAGAATGCCTCTTCGGATTGGCTTGAAACTTCCAGAGTTGGTGTATCTCAGTGGAGGGTTCAAGTTAGTTTTGGTCTGTGTTGGCGCCAATTTCTCAGAAAGACTTTCAGATTAAGATATTCTATCAAATTTTCGAGGCTCATAACAAACATTTCGAAATCTGGGAGGTAATAAATACCCTTACGAGACCAGACTAGATTTGTTGAACAAATGGAAATATTAGTTCTCTGTGATAACTTGTGAACGGTGCATCCGACTGTCTTCAAATCTTCAACGTTGATATTTGACTCTTAAAAGTTCACGTGAGCTCTGCGCTGTCCCTGTCATGTGCGCTGTCCCTGTCATGTGCGCTGTCCCTGTCATGTGCGCTGTCCCTGTCATGTGCGCTGTCCCTGTCATGTGCGCTGTCCCTGTCATGTGCGCTGTCCCTGTCATGTGCTGTCCCTGTCATGTGCGCTGTCCCTGTCATGTGCGCTGTCCCTGTCATGTGCGCTGTCCCTGTCATGTGCGCTGCAGCTGCGCTTATGTGATGAGGGGGATATCTTGGGTCCTTAACATACATGATGGTTGCTCTAATAGGATAAGGAAATTCTTTTGTGGCTGGGGTTATGGGATACCTTTCTTGGATCATTGAGGTAGAAGGGGCTGGGGTTATGGGATACCGTTCTTGGATCATTGAGGTAGAAGGGCTGGGGTTATGGGATACCTTTCTTGGATCATTGAGGTAGAAGGAGCTGGGTTATGGGATACCTTTCTTGGATCATTGAGGTAGAAGGGGCTGGGGTTATGGGATACCTTTCTTGGATCATTGAGGTAGAAGGGGCTGGGAGTTATGGGATACCTTTCTTGGATCATTGAGGTAGAAGGGGCTGGGGTTATGGGATACCTTTCTTGGATCATTGAGTAGAAGGGGCTGGGGTTATGGGATACCTTTCTTGGATCATTGGTAGAAGGGGCTGGGGTTATGGGATACCTTTCTTGGATCATTGAGGTAGAAGGAGCTGGGGTTATGGGATACCTTTCTTGGATCATTGAGGTAGAAGGGGCTGGGGTTATGGGATACCTTTCTTGGATCATTGAGGTAGAAGGGGCTGGGGTTATGGGATACCTTTCTTGGATCATTGAGGTAGAAGGGGCTGGGGTTATGGGATACCTTTCTTGGATCATTGAGGTAGAAGGGCTGGGGTTAGGGGATACCTTTCTTGGATCATTGAGGTGAAGGGGTGGGTTATGGGATACCTTTCTTGGATCATTGAGGTAGAAGGGCTGGGGTTATGGGATACCTTTCTTGGATCATTGAGGTAGAAGGGGCTGGGGTTATGGGATACAGGGATACATTTGTCGGATTGCGCAGCATTGAAATTTATTTATTCATTATTATATTCATGGAGGAGAGGTGGTACACTCATAGTGATCATACAGTGTATGCAGGATTAAAGGTAATCAAATTCAAGAGGAAGGGTCCAATTTCCTTCTGAGTCTGGTAGTTCCCAGTAGGTACTTTTCTGGCCCAAGATGTGTCTCTCTGTGGCCTTCACAACAGGTAGTTCCTCTTTGGTCATTCCTGACCCAGGATGTGTCTCTTAGTGGCCTCACACAACTTCTGGGTCAGATAGTTCCCCCCTAGAGCCTTCCTGACCCAGGATGTCTCTTAGTGGCTTCACATAACTTCATGGATCCAATTATGTACTGCCGACAACAGTGATAATACATAGATTACAGAACAAACTTGTTTTACAACCTGACTCCACTCCTTCCTTGTCAAGGTCATTCACTTCTTGCATACCCTGAGGCTGAAGACGTACTTCCTGACGTCCTTGTGGTTCAGTTACTTATTTTATCTTGCATCTGTACCCATTTGTCCCGTTCTCCCTTTTTCTAACAGAACTATCGAGTTTTCTGTATATCTTGTGCATCGATATCATATCCATTTTTTCCCTTTTATCTTCCTGGGTCGCCTTTTTCAGTGCCCACTGATGCGTCCGCCATGTCTCCAATGATCCTTCTATCATCTAGGATCGTCAGATTCAGTGTCTCACCTCACCTGCCACCTTCATATTTAGTCTAGCCTTAAGTTCACTTCTTACTCCTTCATTGAAATTACATTACACTAATGTTATCTTCCTGTAAATAAACTGTGGATGTCCCTCTCTGTGCTGGCGGCGACGTGAAAGTTGCCAAGCACCCTCAGATACACACATCACACTGGTGGAAGGTCCCTCACAGTGCTGATACCCTGGTGAAGAGTACCAGGCATTCCTGTACATACATACATACATACACACACACGACTCGGGTAGGCTCCTCTCAAGGTGAAGAGTGAAAGGCAACCCTGCATGTACACAAGCACCACACTGACTACAGGACCTATAGCTCTCCTTGTACTTAAATGGTAGTTGCTTGTTAGAGTACACAAGTGTTGTGACCTCACAACGACTCACCTAGCAACACTGATTTCTGTTGCAGTCAGTGAGGAAGGCAGACTCATATCTGGGGATCCCCGGGATATTCATTATAATTCTTCCTCATGCGCTACTCCTTGCAGAGAAATACGCAACATCTTCCCCGTTTTGTCTCGAGGGAAGGGAAAAACAAGGTGGAGGGTGATGGAGGGGATCATTTTGTGTTTAACTTGTTGTGGTATGGGAAGGGGCATATATTGTGGTTCACTGGTGGTGATAATAGTATTGAAAGAACATGGTGTGTGTGAATAAGAGAATATTTTTTTTTAGAGTATAGCATTTAATAATACTGTTCATTTTTTTAGATTTACAGTATTTACTTCTAGCAATTTAAAATGTCTGATATGTAACAAACATGAAACAACTCATTCTCTTGTTGTGTTGGTGACATCAGGTCTGTCATGATCCTAACAAAAAGGATCATTATTCACGTTATTGACTAGAGCCAAGTGGAGCACTTGAGTATTTACCTCATGGCCGTGGTCTCGAGTATTTACCTCATGGCCGTGGTCTCGAGTATTTACCTCATGGCCGTGGTCTCGAGTATTTACCTCGTGGCCGTGGTCTCAGTATTTACCTCATGGCCGTGGTCTCAGTATTTACCTCATGGCCGTGGTCTCGAGTATTTACCTCATGGCCGTGGTCTCAGTATTTACCTCATGGCCGTGGTCTCGAGTATTTACCTCATGGCCGTGGTCTGAGTATATACCTCATGGCCGTGGTCTCAGTATTTACCTCATGGCCGTGGTCTCAGTATTTACCTCATGGTCGTGGTCTGCGATATTTACCTCATGGCCGTGGTCTCAGTATTTACTCCATGTAGCCTGGTCTCGAGTATTTACCTCATGGCCGTGGTCTCGGTATTTACCTCATGGGCCCTGGTCTCAGTATTTACCTCATGGCCGTGGTCTCTAGTGAAGTTTACCTATGGCCGTGGTCTGTGAGTTTACCTATGGCCGTGGTCTGGTATTTACCTCATGGCCGTGGTCTCAGTATTTACCTCATGGCCGTGGTCTCAGTATTTACCTCATGGCCGTGGTCTCAGTATTTACCTCATGGCCGTGGTCTCAGTATTTATCTCATGGCCGTGGTCTCAGTATTTACCTCATGGCCGTGGTCTCAGTATTTACCTCATGGCCGTGGTCTCGAGTATTTACCTCATGGCCGTGGTCTCAGTATTTACCTCATGGCCGTGGTCTCAGTATTTACCTCATGGCCGTGGTCTCAGTATTTACCTCATGGCCGTGGTCTCAGTATTTACCTCATGGCCGTGGTCTCAGTATTTACCTCATGGCCGTGGTCTCAGTATTTACCTCATGACCGTGGTCTCAGTATTTACCTCATGGCCGTGGTCTCAGTATTTACCTCATGGCCGTGGTCTCAGTATTTACCTCATGGCCGTGGTCTCAGTATTTACCTCATGGCCCTGGTCTCAGTATTTACCTCATGACCGTGGTCTCGAGTATTTACCTCATGGCCGTGGTCTCAGTATTTCCTCATGGCCGTGGTCTCGAGTATTTACCTCATGACCGTGGCCTCGAGTATTTTTTAAGTGTGGGAAGGTGATTGAATGTAGAAGATAGTAATGAACGAGAGTTATGATAAACATTAGAGTATTCAACATGGATGGCAATGTTTTTCCCCTTATCGTTCTATGAAATGTTACTCCAAGTCTGCGATATATTCTGCTTTCACTCCCACTCTTCACTCCCACTCCCAGATATTTATATTCATCACACTGTAGCACCTGACATCTTGAGTAGGGATGATTGATACAGTGAGGTGGTGAGGGAGGGGGTATGGTGTGGCTCCCTGGTGATAGTATTGAAGGGGGGTATGGTGTGGCTCCCTGGTGATAGTATTGAAGGGGGGTATGGTGTGGCTCCCTGGTGAGAGTGTTGGAGGAGACTATGGTGTGGCTCCCTGGTGAGAGTGTTGGAGGAGACTATGGTGTGGCTGCCTGGTGAGAGTGTTGGAGGAGACTATGGTGTGGCTCCCTGGTGATAGTGTTGAAGGGGGGTATGGTGTGGCTACCTAGTGAGAGTGTTGGAGGAGACTATGGTGTGGCTCCCTGGTGATAGTGTTGAAGGGGGGGTATGGTGTGGCTCCCTGGTGATGGAGTGTTGGAGGAGAGCTATGGTGTGGCTCCCTGGTGATAGTGTTGAAGGGGTATGGTGGCTCCCTGGTGAGAGTGTTAGGGGGAGATATGGTGTGGCTCCCTGGTGAGAGTGTTGGAGGAGACTATGGTGTGGCTCCCTGATGAGAGTGTTGGAGGAGACTATGGTGTGGCTCCCTAGTGAGAGTGTTGGAGGAGACTATGGTGTGGCTCCCTGATGAGAGTGTTGAGGAGACTATGGTGTGGCTCCCTGGTGAGAGTGTTGGAGGAGTATGGTGGCTCCCTGGTGATAGTGTTGGAGGGTATAGTGTGGCTCCTGGTGAAGTGTTAGGGATGGTGGCCTGGAGTGTGGAGGGATGTGTGCTCCTGTATGTAGGTGGAGGGGTGTGGCTCCCTGGATAGTGTTGGAGGGATATGGTGTGGCTCCTGGAGTGTTAGGAGTGGTGTGGCTCCTGGAGTGTGAGATGTGTGGCTCCCTGGTAAGTGTGGAGGGGGTGTGGCTCCCTGAGAATGTTGGAGGAGTTTGTGGCTCACTGGTATAGTGTTGGAGGGGTATGGTGTGGCTCACTGAGATAGTGTTGGAGGGTATGGTGTGGCTCCTGGTGATAGTGTTGGAGGAGTATGGTGTGGCTCCTGGGATAGTGTTGGAGGGTATTGTGGCTCGCTGAGAAGTGATGGAGGGGATGGTGTGCTCCCTGTGAAGTGAGAGTGTTGGCACTGGAGAGTTTGGAGGGTATGGTGTGGCTCACTGGAGATAGTGTTGAGAGGGTATGGTGTGGCTCACTGGAGATAGTGTTGGAGGGGTATGGTGTGGCTCACTGAGAGTATGAGTAGTGGCTCCTGGATAGTTGGAGGTATGGTGTGGCTCACTGGTGATAGTGTTGGAGGGGGTATGGTGTGGCTCACTGGAGATAGTGTTGAGGGGTATGGTGTGGCTCACTGGAGATAGTGTTGGAGGGGGTATGGTGTGGCTCCTGGGATAGTGTTGGAGGGGTATGTGTGGCTCCCTGTAGTGAAGCCCTATAGTTGAGGAGTTTGGTGGCTCACTGGGAAGGTGGTATGAGAGTTTGTGTGACTCCCTGGTGATAGTGTTGAGGAGTATGGTGTGGCTCCTGGTGATAGTGTTGAGGAGCGGGAGTATGGTGTGGCTCCTGGTAATGTTGGAGGGTTTGGTGTCTCACTGGAGATAGTGTTGGAGGGTATGGTGTGGCTCACTGTGATAGTGTTGGAGGAGGTATGATGGCTCCTGGATTGATAGTGCTCACTGGAGAGGGATATGGTGGCTCCCATTGTGATAGTGTCTCCGAGGAGTATGGTGTGGCCACTGATAGTGTTGGAGGGGTAGGTGTGGCTCACTGGTGATAGTGTTGAGGGTATGGTCTCATGGATAGTGTACTCCTCCAGAGCAGTCCCCCAAATGTTGACTTGAGTAGTACTGGCTCCCTGTGATCAGTGTTGAGAGGTATGGTGTGCTCCCATGAGAGTCCCCCATCTGATAGTGTCTCCCGAGGAGGTAATGTGTGACTCTCAGTGCAGTACCTCCTGTATGCTCTCCAGAGCAGTCCCACACCCATCCTGTACTCTCCCAGAGCAGTCCCACACCCATCCTGTACTCTCCCAGAGCAGTCCCACACCCATCCTATACTCTCCCAGAGCAGTCCAACACCCATCCTGTACTCTCACAGAGCACTCCCACACCCATCCTGTACTCTCCAGAGCAGTCCAACACCCATCCTATACTCTCCGAGCAGTCCCACACCCATCCTATACTCTCCCAGAGCACTCCACACCCATCCTGTACTCTCTCAGAGCAGTCCCACACCCATCCTGTACTCTCCCAAGCATCCCACACCCATCCTATCTCTCCCAGAGCAGTCCCACACCCATCCTGTACTCTCTAGAGCAGTCCCACACCCATCCTGTACTTCCAGAGCAGTCCCACACCATCCTGTACTCTCCAGAGCACTCCACACCCATCCTGTACTCTCCCAGAGCAGTCCACACCCATCCTGTACTCTCCAGAGCACTCCCACACCCATCCTGTACTCTCCAGAGCAGTCCCCACCCATCCTGTACTCTCCAGAGCAGTCCACACCCATCCTTCTCTCCCAGAGCAGTCCCTCACCATCCTGTACTCTCCCAGAGCATCCCACACCCATCCTGTACTCTCCCAGAGCAGTCCCCCCATCCTGTACTCTCCCAGAGCAGTCCCACACCCATCCTGTATCTCCGAGGCACTCCCAACCCATCCTACCCTCAGAGCACTCCCACCATCTTGTACCTGAGCAATCCTCACACCCATCTGTACCCCCAGGGGAGTTCGCCCCATGCTACCTCCTCCAGAGCACTCCACACCCATCCGTACTCTCCCAGGAGTCCCACCTCCCATGCTGTACTCTCTCCAGAGCAATCCACACATATCCTTACTCTCCCAGAGTCCCTCACCCATCTGTACTCTGCCAGAGACCTCCACACAATTCTGTACTCTCCCAGACAGTCCTCACCCATCCTGCACTCCCCAAGCAGTCCCACACCCATCCTGTACTTCCCAGAGCAGTCCACACCCATTCTCTCCTGACTCCCACCATCCTGTACTCTCCCAGAGCAGTCCACACATTCTGTACTCTCCAGAGAGGCTTATCCTGTTCCAGCATCCCACTATCTGTATTCTCCCAGAGCACTCCTCACACATCCTGCTACTTTCCCTGAGAGTCCTACTCCCATCCTGTACTCTCCCAGAGGAGTTCCCCATGCTGTATTCTCCGAGCATTCCCCTGTGTGCACTCCCATGTCATCATTGTTCGAGCAATCCCACATGTCCTGTCTCTCCTGACAGTTACGATTTGTTGAGAGATCCACACTGTCGCTCCCTAGGATAACAGTCCTGAGGTCAGTGTGGCTCCCTGCCAACTGTCTCAGGCAGTCCCACCATTCTGTGGCTCCTGGTGATAGTGTTGAGAGGGAGCATGGTGTGGCTCCGTGGTGATAGTGTTGGAGGGGACATGGTGTCGCTCCTAGTGATA
This sequence comes from Cherax destructor, assembly GCA_009830355.1. Lineage (NCBI taxonomy): Eukaryota > Metazoa > Arthropoda > Malacostraca > Decapoda > Parastacidae > Cherax > Cherax destructor. The sequence continues at coordinate 25,928 of WNWK01022018.1, forward strand.
GTGTTGGAGGGGATCATGGTGTGGCTCCCTGGTAATAGTGTTGGAGGGGAGCATGATGTGGCTCCCTGGTGATGGTTTAGGAGGGGAGCATGGTATGGCTCCCTGGTGATAGTGTTGGAGGGGTCATGGTGTGGCTCTCTAGTGATAGTGTTGGAGGGGAGCATGGTGTGGCTCTCTAGTGATAGTGTTGGAGGAGAGCATGGTGTGGCTCTCTAGTGATAGTGTTGGAGGGGAGCATGGTGTGGCTCTCTAGTGATAGTGTTGGAGGAGAGCATGGTGTGGCTCTCTAGTGATAGTGTTGGAGGGGAGCATGGTGTGGCTCTCTAGTGATAGTGTTGGAGGGGAGCATGGTGTGGCTCCCTGGTGATAGTGTTGGAGGGGAGCATGGTGTGGCTCCCTAGTGATAGTGTTGGAGGGAGCATGGTGGCTTCCTGGTGATAGTGTTGAGGGGAGCATGTGTGGCTCCTGGTGATAGTGTTGGAGGGAGCATGGTGTGGTCCCTGGTAATAGTGTTGGAGGAGCATGGTGGCTCCCTGGTGATAGTGTTGGAGGGAGCATGGTGTGGCTCCCTGGTGATAGTGTTGGAAGGGAGCATGGTGTGGCTCCCTGGTGATAGTGTTGGAGGGGAGCATGGTGTGGTTCCCTGGTAATAGTGTTGGAGGGGAGCATGGTGTGGCTCCCTGGTGATAGTGTTGGAGGGGAGCATAGGTGGCTCCCTGGTGATAGTGTTGGAGGGGAGCATGGTGTGGCTCCTAGTGATAGTGTTGGAGGGGAGCATGGTGTGGCTCCCTAGTGATAGTGTTGGAGGGGAGCATGGTGTGGCTCCCTGGTGATAGTGTTGGAGGGGAGCATGGTGTGGCTCCCTGGTAATAGTGTTGGAGGGGAGCATGATGTGGCTCCCTGGTGATGGTTTAGGAGGGGAGCATGGTATGGCTCCCTGGTGATAGTGTTGGAGGGGTCATGGTGTGGCTCTCTAGTGATAGTGTTGGAGGGGAGCATGGTGTGGCTCCCTGGTGATAGTGTTGGAGGGGAGCATGGTGTGGCTCCCTGGTGATAGTGTTGGAGAGGGTGGGGTATGGTCAGGTTGACTTGTGGCAGCAGGAGACTGCAGTCATCACGGGGACTGTGTTGGGGTGAGACGTACAGTGCTGCCCTCCACCATACTACACTACCACGGGGTAATCCTGCCCACACACACACCACTGCTGCAACATACACGCTTACACTCCCCATGGAGGGCAGCAGAGACACAGTATTGTGTTCAACTGTGTATCTAGTGAGAAGTATATTATAACGCAACACCATAGTGCAGTATATGTGAGCAAGGTGAGCAGGTGCTGCCTCACCAGCCCTGCCTCACCAGCCCTGCCTCACCAGCCCTGCCTCACCAGCCCTGCCTCACCGTCGGTAAATCTACCTTGAGTGTAGATGAGAGCCATAAGGAGAAGGTAGCTACATGAACAGTGAGCCACAAGAAGAGCCACACTAGAGGTTAGTATTTACCTTAATTTTGCATGTAAATTTAATTAATGAACTAACACGTATTTTTTATGTTCAACTGACATTTCTAATTAATAGTTTTAGTTATAAGTTCATGCGAATATACTGGTATTTTAAGTGTGAGTTACCTGATTGTATCACTTCCTGCCCTGCTACAACACTTCCTGCTACAACACTTCCTGCTGCTACAACACTTCCTGCTGCTACAACACTTCCTGCTGCTACAACACTTACTGCTGCTACAACACTTCTGCTGCTACAACACTTCTGCTGCTACAACACTTCTGCTGCTACAACCTGCTGCTACAACACTTGCTGCTGCACAACACTACTGCTGCTAAACACTTGCTGCTACAACACTTACTGCTCTAACACTTGCTGCTGCTACAACACTTCTGCTGTACAACATTCTTGCTGCTCTAAACACTCTGCTGCTACAACACTTCTGCTGCTAAACACTTGCTGCTACAACACTTGCTGCTCAACACTTGCTGCTGCTACAACACTTCTGCTGCTACAACCCGCTTACAACACCTGTGCCACTGCTGCTACAACACTTGCTGCTGCTACAACACTTGACTGCTGCTAAACACTTGCTGCCTCAACACTTCTGCTGCTACAACACTTCTGCTGCTAACACTTGCTGCTGCTACAACACTTGCTGCTGCTACAACACTTGCTGCTGCTACAACACTTGCTGCTGCTACAACACTTGCTGCTGCTACAACACTTGCTGCTGCTACAACACTTGCTGCTGCTACAACACTTGCTGCTGCTACAACACTTGCTGTTGCTGATACAACACTTGCTGCTGCTGCTATAACACTTGCTGCTGTTGCTATAACACTTGCTGCTGCTACAACACTTGCTGCTGCTGCTACAAGACTTGCTGCTGTTGCTACAACACTTGTTGCTGCTACTACAACACTTGTTGCTGTTGCTATAACACTTGTTGCTGCTGCTATAACACTTGCTGCTGTTGCTATAACACTTGTTGCTGTTTCTATAACACTTGTTGCTGTTGCTATAACACTTGTTGCTGTTGCTATAACACTTGTTGCTGTTGCTATAACACTTGCTGTTGTTGCTATAACACTTGTTACTGTTGCTATAACACTTGTTGCTGTTGCTAGAACAATTGTTGCTGTTGCTATAACACTTATTGATGTTGCTATAACACTTGCTGCTGTTGCTATAACACTTGTTGCTGTTGCTATAACACTTGTTGCTGTTGCTATAACACTTGCTGCTGTTGCTATAACACTTGTTGCTGTTGCTATAACACTTGTTGATGTTGCTATAACACTTGCTGTTGTTGCTATAACACTTGTTGCTGTTGCTATAACACTTGTTGCTGTTGCTAGAACAATTGTTGCTGTTGCTATAACACTTGTTGATGTTGCTATAACACTTGCTGCTGCTGTTGCTATAACACTTGTTGCTGTTGCTATAACACTTGTTGCTGTTGCTATAATACTTGCTGCTGTTGCTATAACACTTGCTGCTGTTGCTAGAACACTTGTTGCTGTTGCTATAACACTTGCTGCTGTTGCTAGAACACTTGTTGTTGCTATAACACTTGCTGTTGCTGCTACAACACTTGCTGCTGCTACAACACTTGTTGCTGCTACAACACTTGCTGCTGCTGCTACAACACTTGCTGCTGCTGCTACAACACTTGCTGCTGCTACATCACTTGCTGCTGCTACAACAATTGTTGTTGCTACAACACTTGTTGCTGCTACAACACTTGCTTCTCCTACAACACTTGCTGCTGCTGCTACAACACTTGTTGCTGCTACAACACTTGCTGCTGCTGCTACAACACTTGCTGCTGTTGCTATAACACTTGCTGCTGCTGCTACAACACTTGTTGCTGCTACAACACTTGCTGCTGCTGCTACAACACTTGCTGCTGTTGCTGTAACACTTGCTGCTGCTGCTACAACACTTGTTGCTGCTGCTACAACACTTGTTGCTGCTGCTACAACACTTGTTGCTGCTGCTACAACACTTGTTGCTGCTGCTACAACACTTGTTGCTGCTGCTACAACACTTGTTGCTGCTGCTACAACACTTGTTGGTGCTGCTACAACACTTGTTGGTGCTGCTACAACACTTGTTGCTGCTGCTACAACACTTGTTGCTGCTGCTACAACACTTGTTCCTGCTGCTACAACACTTGCTGTTGCTGCTGCTACAACACTTGCTGCTGCTGCTACAACACTTGTAGCTGCGGCTACAACACTTGTTGCTGCTGCTACAACACTTGTTGCTGCTACAACACTTGTTGTTGCTGCTGCTACAACACTTGTAGCTGCTGCTACAACACTTGTAGCTGCGGCTACAACACTTGTTGCTGCTGCTACAACACTTGTTGCTGCTACAACACTTGTTGTTGCTGCTGCTACAACACTTGTTGCTGCTGCTACAACACTTGTTGCTGCTGCTACAACACTTGTTGCTGCTGCTATAACACTTGTTGCTGCTGCTACAACAGTTGTTGCTGCTATAACACTTGTTGCTGCTACAACACTTGCTACTCCTACAACACTTACTGCTGCTGCTACAACACTTGTTGCCTTCTACAACACTTGCTGTTGCTGCTATAACGCTGCTGCTGTTATAACACTTGCTGCTGCTGCAACACTTGCTGCTGCTGCTGCAATACTTGCTGCTGCAACACTTGCTGCTGCTGCTGCAATACTTGCTGCTGCAACACGTGCTGCTGCTACAGTAGTCAGTCCCCCGGGAGCGTGCGGAGGGGCTGCTGACACTGTTTACCCAGTATATACCTTTACTAAACTAGTTTTTGTGGGTGGTCACTGGCGGGATTACCCTTCCAGGAGACGATATTAGTGAAGGGTGCGTGATGCCCCTTCCTTAGATCAAACCTTGTTACCTTACATTCCCAAGACTCTCTATTACCACTACCGGTTTGGTCATAACCCATCATTACAATGATGGCAGAATCATTATGGTGTAAGGATTACTTTGTTCCTTATTACCATGTATGTTGCATCAACATACCCAATTACCACGTGTGATGCTGTCAACATAGCCATAACCACGTGTGATGCTGTCAAAATAGCCATAACCACGTGTGATGCTGTCAACATAGCCATAACCACGTGTGATGCTGTCAAAATAGCCATAACCACGTGTGATGCTGTCAACATAGCCATAACCACGTGTGATGCTGTCAACATAGCCATAACCACGTGTGAGGCTGTGTCAGCACAGCGAGCTAGCTAGCCACCAAGTAATATATATTTGTTCCTTAGCTCTGCTGTAACTTCATTGTTCTGGATTTCTGCTGTAACTTTATTTGTCACAGAGGCGTTGTGACAAATGTTACTCAGTACGATGTCAGAGGCGCTGTGACGAATGTTACTCAGTACGATGTCAGAGGCGTTGTGACGAATGTTACTCAGTACGATGTCAGAGGCGTTGTGACAAATGTTACTCAGTACGATGTCAGAGGCGTTGTGACGAATGTTACTCAGTACGATGTCAGAGGCGTTGTGACGAATGTTACTCAGTACGATGTCAGAGGCGTTGTGACAAATGTTACTCAGTACGATGTCAGAGGCGCTGTGACAAATGTTACTCAGTACGATGTCAGAGGTGCTGTGACGAATGTTACTCAGTACGATGTCAGAGGTGCTGTGACGAATGTTACTCAGTACGATGTCAGAGGCACTGTGACAAATGTTACTCAGTACGATGTCAGAGGTGCTGTGACGAATGTTACTCAGTACGATGTCAGAGGTGCTGTGACGAATGTTACTCAGTACGATGTCAGGGGCGCTGTGACAAATGTTACTCAGTACGATGTCAGAGGTGCTGTGACGAATGTTACTCAGTACGATGTCAGGGGCGCTGTGACAAATGTTACTCAGTACGATGTCAGAGGCGCTGTGACAAATGTTACTCAGTACGATGTCAGAGGCGCTGTGACGAATGTTACTCAGTACGATGTCAGGGGCCCTGTGACAAATGTTACTCAGTACGATGTCAGAGGTGCTGTGACGAATGTTACTCAGTACGATGTCAGAGGCGCTGTGACGAATGTTACTCAGTACGATGTCAGGGGCGCTGTGACGAATGTTACTCAGTACGATGTCAGAGGTGCTGTGACAAATGTTACTCAGTACGATGTCAGAGGTGCTGTGACGAATGTTACTCAGTACGATGTCAGAGGCGCTGTGACAAATGTTACTCAGTACGATGTCAGGGGCGCTGTGACGAATGTTACTCAGTACGATGTCAGGGGCGCTGTGACAAATGTTACTCAGTACGATGTCAGAGGCCCTGTGACAAATGTTACTCAGTACGATGTCAGAGGCGCTGTGACAAATGTTACTCAGTACGATGTCAGAGGTGCTGTGACGAATGTTACTCAGTACGATGTCAGAGGCGCTGTGACAAATGTTACTCAGTACGATGTCAGGGCGCTGTGACAAATGTTACTCAGTACGATGTCAGAGGCGCTGTGACAAATGTTACTCAGTACGATGTCAGAGGCGTTGTGACAAATGTTACTCAGTACGATGTCAGAGGCGTTGTGACAAATGTTACTCAGTACGATGTCAGGGGCGCTGTGACAAATGTTACTCAGTACGATGTCAGAGGCGTTGTGACAAATGTTACTCAGTACGATGTCAGGGCGCTGTGACAAATGTTACTCAGTACGATGTCAGGGGGGCTGTGACAAATGTTACCCCAGTACGATGTCAGAGGTGCTGTGACGAATGTTACTCAGTACGATGTCAGAGGCGTTGTGACAAATGTTACTCAGACGATGTCAGAGGCACTTGACAAATGTTACTCAGTACGATGTCAGGGCGCTGTGACAAATGTTACTCAGTACGATGTCAGGGCGCTGTAGACAAATGTTACTCAGTACGATGTCAGAGGCGTTGTGACGAATGTTACTCAGTACGATGTCAGAGGCGTTGTGACGAATGTTACTCAGTACGATGTCAGAGGCCCTGTGACAAATGTTACTCAGTACGATGTCAGAGGCACTGTGACAAATGTTACTCAGTACGATGTCAGGGGCGCTGTGACAAATGTTACTCAGTACGATGTCAGAGGCGTTGTGACGAATGTTACTCAGTACGATGTCAGAGGCGTTGAACGAATGTTACTCAGTACGATGTCAGAGGCACTGTGACAAATGTTACTCAGTACGATGTCAGGGGCGCTGTGACAAATGTTACTCAGTACGATGTCAGAGGCGTTGTGACGAATGTTACCAGTACGATGTCAGAGGTGCTGTGACGAATGTTACTCAGTACGATGTCAGAGGCGTTGTAAACGAATGTTACTCAGTACGATGTCAGAGGCTCTGTGACTAATGTTACTCAGTACGATGTCAGGGGCGCTGTGACAAATGTTACTCAGTACGATGTCAGAGGCGTTGTGACGAATGTTACTCAGTACGATGTCAGAGCGTTGTGACGAATGTTACTCAGTACGATGTCAGAGGCGTTGTAACGAATGTTACTCAGTACGATGTCAGAGGCACTGTGACAAATGTTACTCAGTACGATGTCAGGGGCGCTGTGACAAATGTTACTCAGTACGATGTCAGGGGCGCTGGACAAATGTTACTCAGTACGATGTCAGAGGCCCTGTGACAAAGTTACTCAGTACGATGTCAGAGGGCTGGACAAATGTTACTCAGACGATGTCAGAGGCCCTGTGACAAATGTTACTCAGTACGATGTCAGAGGCCCTGTGACAAACACTAATGTAACCCAAGAATTTCATAAACAAATAAGTGAAGTA
>WNWK01022019.1:0-33223 GCA_009830355.1 Cherax destructor
TATATATATATATACATATATATATATATATATACATATATATATATATATATATATATATATATATATTTTTATATATATATATATATATATATATATATATATATATATATATATTATATATATATGTCAGTGCGATTAGGTAAAACTTGCGATTTTGGCCTAAATAGCAACGCTCACCTTGCCATATTAAGACAAGTGAAAATTTGTGTATGCAATAATTTCGCCAAAATCATTCTGAACATAACGAAAAAAATATATTTCATTGTGTTTGTTTATTATTAAATTAATGTTAACGTATCTAAAATATATTTAGTTGGGTTAGGCTAAATTAAATTGCGCTTGTTGTAATAAGGTTAGGTAGGTTTTCAAAGTTTCTCTTGGTACAAAATTATAAATTTTTACATTAACGTAAATGAAAAAAATATATCTTTAAACGTATAAGAGAAATTTTTAGAAAGGACTTAATTTTAAATGAGTTCTTGCTAATTGACCAGTTTTACCTAATCGGCACGACATATATATATATATATATATTCAATGTCATTTTCCATTGATCTTTATTGGTTTTCCTGTTATTTTCCATCGCCTTGAACTGTTTTCCCTGTTCACTTTCCTTCGCCCTGGACGGGTTTCCCTGTCATATTCCATCGTTCTGGATGGGTTTCCCTATCATATTTTGCCACGACGGAAAACTTTCCGCTGTCATTTTCCGTGGCCTTGAACAGTTTCCCAGTCATATTCTATCACCCTGAATTGGTATGCATGTCATTTTCCATCGCCCTGGACATGTTTTTCTGTCATTTTCCATCGTTATATACGGTTTCCCTTTTCATTTTCCATCGCCTTAGACGGTTTTAGTGTCATGGTTATATTCCATGTCAATTGAGAGGGTTTCCCTTTCTTTTTCCATCGAGCTGTTCGAGTTTCCCTCTCATTTTCCATCGTCCTGGACAGGTTTCCTTGTCGTTTTCCATCACACAGAACCTGTTTCCTTGTCTTTTCCCATTGTTCACAACTGGTTTCCCTGTTACATTCCATCTGTCTGGATAGATTTCCCTGTCAAATTCCATCGTCCTTTACAGGTTTCCTTGTCATATTCCATCGCCCTAGACGGGTTTCTCTCTCATTATCCACCACTCTGGGTAGGTTTCTCTGTCATATTATATCTCTCTTGGTCGGTTGTCTTGTCATTTTCAATCGCTCTTGACTTTCTTTCTGTCATTTTCCATCGTTCTCGAGGAGTTTCTCTGTCATATTCCATCTTTCTGGTCAGGCTTCCCTTGTCATTTTCCGTCGCTGTGGACAGGTTTCCCTTTCATATTCCATATCCCTGGACTAGTCTCCCTGTCATATTCCATATCCCTGGACTAGTCTCCCTGTCATATTCCATATCCCTGGACTAGTCTCCCTGTCATATTCCATATCCCTGGACTAGTCTCCCTGTCATATTCCCATCCATATTCAAGCATGCTGGACGGGCTTTCTTGTCATATTCCTTTGTCGTGTACGTGTTTCCCTGTCATATTCTATCACCATGGACAGTTTTCCCTGAAATTTTCCATCGCACTGAACTGGTATCCCTGTCATTTTCCTTCGCCATGGCCGATTATTCCTTTCATTTTCCATCGTTCTGGAGGGGTTTTCCCTGTCATATTCTATCGATCTGGACAGGCTTCCGTCATTTTCCATAATCCTGAACTTTTTTCCCTTGTTATTTTCCATCCCATTGGAAATGTTTTTCTGTCATTTTCAATCGCACTAGACATGTTTGTCTTTCATTTTCAGTCTTTCTGGACGAGTTTCTATGTCATGTTCCACTGATCTTTAGGGGTTTCCCTGTCATTTTCTATCGTCCTGAATTGTTTTCTCTTCATTTTCCATCGCCCTGTCACTTTTCATGCCTAGACGGTTTCCGTCATTTTCCTTCGCCGTCGACTAGTTTCTTTTGTCATTTTCATGGATCTTTATAGGTTTTCCTGTCATTTTCCATTGCCGTGAACTGTTTTCCCTGTTATTTTCCATTGCCCTAGACGGTTTTCCGGGCCGCAGGGGCGTTGACCCCTGGAATTCTCTCCAGGTAAACTCTCTCTCCAGGTAAACATGTTTTTCTGTCATTTTTTATCGTTCTATACGGGTTTCCTTGTCATATTCCATCGTTCTGGTCAGGATTCCCTGTCATTTTCAGTCGCTATTGACATTCCCTATCATATTCCATCTCTTGGACGGGTTTCTGACCCTGGTCCCATATTCCCGATTATTCCTGTATTTTCGTCTTGACGGGTTTCCCTGTCATATTCGACCTGGCGGGTTTTCATGTATCCCTGGATTAGTTTCCCTGTCATTTTTCGTCGTCCTTGACGGGTTTCCCTGTCATACTCCATCGACCTGGACGGGTTTCTCTGTCACATTCCATCGCCCTGGACGGGTTTCCCTGTCGTTTTCAATCGCCCAGGACGGGTTTTCTTGTAGTTTTCCATTGCCCTGGATGGGTATCTCTGTCATTATCGACCACACTGGACAGGTTTCTCTGTCATATTCCATCTCCCTTGAATGGTTATCTTGTCATTTTACTTCGCCCTTAATGTGTTCTCCCTCTTATACTCCATCGCCTTGGACGGGTCTCCCAATCATATTCCATCGCCCTAGAGAGGTTTCTCTGTCATATTCCATCACTCAGGAACAGGTTTTCTTGTCATTTTCCATCGAGCTTGACCGGTTTCTTCTGTCATTTTAAATCGTAGTAGACTGCTTTCCTGTCATATTCCATCACTCTGAACATGTTTCTCATATTTCCATCGCCCTCGACAGTTTTTCCTCTCATTTACCGTCGCCATGGACGCGTTTTCCTTTTATATTCCATCACCCTGGACAGGTTTCGATTTCATTTTCAATCGTCCTGGAAATGTTTCCCTGTCATTTTCCATCGCCCTTTACGGGTTACTAAGAAAGAGGAGCACTGCAAGGGTGCTAGGGGCCCACAAGGGAGCTAGGGGCCCACAGAGGGTAGGAGCAAGAACACAGAGGGGGGGAAAGAAAGAAAACCCAAAGGAGAAAGAAGAAATAGGAAAGAATCAGGTTAAGTCACGGGTGTTTTGAAGTTTGGATCATTTAACAATGTAATGAGAAAGGAAAGCATCTACAGAGACAAAGCCACGACTAAAATTGTTATAGAGGAGAGAAACAGGTACTAGAGGACACAGCTAGAAATTAAAGACAGATGAGTCGTACTGATGTCAATAAATATTTTTTTCGTCTAAGTGAGTTGAGGAAGTAGAATGACCTGGAGGAAGTGGTAGAGGCTGCTGGCTTTATATATTGATTTAAGAGAAGGTACACTATGTCCCATCAGGCAAAGAGGAAGTGAATCTGCTAAACTCCAAGTTGAAAGACAAGCCCAGGAGCTAAGACGTGACTTCTAAACCCATATATAGGTCAGTGCATACATACACACATCTCACTCTAAACACCATGCTACGAACACACATACACATGTGTACACATTCTCATAAGCATAATCTACACTCTCCCACATGGTTGTTTAAACTATTTTAAGAGAATTGACAAATTCTTGGTTTTAAAATTTAATTTTTCTTAAGAAAATAGAATGAGGGTTACAATATTTTGATGAAATCCTTTGGGAAAAGATGTAAATATGTGAAGAAGTGACTATCATGAGAGTCTTGTGGTTAAGACAAAGATGATATTCTTATAAATCATCTTAATAAACATTTAGTTTAATTATAAATAATTATTATATAAGTCTCACAGTTTTCACATATATATTCCTCTCACCTCTTCAAAAATGACAAAACCATTCACCATCACAAATGGAAAATAAAAAAATCTCATTAATGAAAATAAAATCTGTCAACTTGGATGATTCGATCACTTGACACTAAACATTTTGGTGGTGGCTGCCACAGCCTGGCCAGCACCACTGTGTTAATGTCTCCACTATTGTTATGCAATGTATTACCAACACAGGTATAGTATAGCCTGCCACCTGGTCGTAATGGGATTCAAAATGGAGCAATCAAAACTCAACAATAGTATATGACTTTTAGTTTCCTTCACCAGATATAATTTGCCAGATATAAACATGTACACTTATGTGCACTATGTACAGAGGTTGAACAGTAAGTGTACCACACGGTGACAAAAGATGGCAAAAACAGAAGCCAGAGAGAGTGCACCGTACTCAACCAGCGGCTCAGACAAGTCTGTCAGTTGGCTTGGCACAAGTGAACCACGTTGCTTCAGCTTTGGCAGGCTTGTCTGTGAGTGGTCAATGAACCAAGGTAATGATTTAACGACGGGTATCCTAGTGATCATTAAACCCTTAGCACCCGGTTCACTGGTTGAGAAGAAGCCTATACTGGAGTGTAATATACGCTGAATAATATGTAACATACTGGTAGCATGCCACATACTGTGATGTATGAATGTTAACATATATTACACACTGAATGTTGTGTTGTAGCAGAATATATGACACAAAACTGGTAAAAATTGAAAAAGATAATTGTAAAAGGAAACTATTGAATGAAGAAGTTTGTATCACAAGTGAGAGTTCCTCTCTGCTGTTATGTCTTTTTTCACCACCATACGTTGTGTTGTGATGTGTATAAAGTCTGTCTGACCTTCTTCTCACTTTTAGTTATTCATAAACGTGTCTTCACATATCCCAACATCAAATAACATCAGTCATTAGAGGAAATCATATAGTTCTGCGTTTCTTAATTTTAAGTAAAAAAATATCCTTTTTCTGTTGTTTAATTTTGGTTTCCTCTGAGGAACAATGCCACTGCCTCCCAACTCTAGTTTGTCCAGCACAGCGAATTTTCTATTGGTCACCATTTTATTAACAGTTGGTCTCACGCAGCCATTCCTTTCGTCTTGGAATGTATTGGTCGTTGTATTCGAGGTTTGCGAGGTTTCTGATCATCGAGTACTGTTTTTCTGTGGACGAAACAGGACACAGCCATGGAATGACAATGGTCACCCTCTACTGTGTTCGCTCATATAAATCGTCCATCATTAATTTACTAGAAGAAGCATCTGCACCGATTATATCTACGATGTGACAAAAAGAGACAACATAGTCCTGCCAGCACTCTGTTTCTAGCAGAAACCTACCAGAGGTCTTCTACCAGTAGTCTTCTGGTAACAATTCTTCTAGTAGCATTCTTCCAATAGCGTCCAGTCTTATACACTTGAATCCTACCAACAGAATCTTAAGAAAATAATCCTGTCAATAAGTCTTCTATCAGATATTTACCAAACAGGTTACATACAGTGTTATTAACTGTGGTGTAGCAGACAGACTTTATACACATCACAACACAACGATTGTGGTGAAAAACACATAACAGCAGAGAGGAACTTTCACCTGTGAAACAAACTTCTTCATTCAATAGTTCCCTTCTACAATTGTGTCTTTTTCATTACTTATTGGCTTTGTGTCATATATCTCTGTAACATAGTGTACACAACATTCAGTGTTGTGGTGCATAATGGTGCAGAATTGTAGCATATCACTATTCAGTGATATGTTAACATCCATTCATCACAGTACATAACAACAGTATGGGAGGCACCAACACAGTGGTACTGGCCAGGTTGTGGCAGCCACCACCAACACAGTGGTACTGGCCAGGTTGTGGCAGCCACCACCAACACAGTGGTACTGGCCAGGTTGTGGCAGTTACCACCAACACAGTGGTACTGGCCAGGTTGTGGCAGCCACCACCAACACAGTGGTACTGGCCAGGTTGTGGCAGCCACCACCAACACAGTGGTACTGGCCAGGTTGTGGCAGCCACCACCAAAATTTTTATTGTCAAGAGATCGAATCATCCAAGTTGACAATTTTTATTTCCATCACCGAAAGTTTTTGTTTTGCATCTGTGATGGTGAATTATTTTAGGTCGTTAATGAAGAGGTGAAAGAAAAATATATATGTGAAAACTGAAAGACTTATTTAATAATTAATTCTGCTTAAAAAAGTGTTTTATAAATATCTTCTTTGTTTTAACCACAAGTCTCTCAAGTTAGGCACTTCTTCACATATTTACGTCTAATCCCAAAATATCATGAAATCAAGATTTTCGTAATTTTCTTACACTATTTATACAATATTTTTATATTTAAACAACCGTGAGGGAGAGTGCAGATATTCTTAAGAGAACGTGTACACATGAATGTATATATGTTGTCAGGGGAACGCCTTCCACCTGAACAAAATATAATGGAAAAATTAATAAAAACAAATTAAAGACTCTTGGGTAGGAAATAAACAAAGAATTTTAAGTTTTTTAATAAAATATATATATAAAAAAATAGGCCGTTGTGGTTCTGGCAGGATGGAGAGTAGGATAATATAAGGCCCAGGAGGAGTCTCGGGTGTAGACGAGATGTAGGAAGGTTATCCTGGGCAGTTGTTAAGAATTCTCATATGCCACTTGGTCGAGGTACGTAAGACGTAGAAGCGGAAGAGTTGACAAAAGTAGCTAAGTCAGAGAGACGTACATCTAGCTCCTTCAAATCGGGAGTCTGTACCAGCTGACCAGGCCAGCAGCAGAGCTGATCAGGAGAAGTGTGGAGGTGTAGTGACTCTACAGTTTCGCTGTTCACCAGGTAAGGTAACTACCACCAGAAAAGGGGGGGGGGTTCTGCCTGGACCCGCTAGAGGGAAGCACGGGCTGAACCCATGACTGATCGCCGGCTGACTAACAACCTTAACCCCCAATTATACTCCACTTTTCCCTCACAATACCCCCTTTCCAAAACTTATGGTCGAAGGTAATAAGTTAAACAGAGGGAAAAGTACTATGTACAACCTCGGCTCAGCCAATCTGAAAAGTGGTTTTCAGAGCCTGAGATATAAATAACCTTAAACTTGTAGGCCTGAATAGCCAAAGCCCATCTCAAGAGTCTGATATTTGTACCTTTGAAGTTTTCTAAATACATGAGTGGCTTGTGATCAGTTTCAAGTATGAAGGGTTTCCCATACAAGTAGTATTTGAACCTACTTATACCCTGCATTCACCTCTTCGCTCTCGGGCCGGGAGGGTGTCTTGCACAGTTGTTCCTGAGTTTGCACTTGGCGCATCCAACGACCAGTGGCCTCTGGTGGGAACTTGTGGTGTGACACAGTTTTCTTCAAGCAGCAAAATGGTGGAGTTGTATTGCCGTCGTATTAACACTGTCTGTGTTGAATTGGTAAAAGGAGTCATTTACCCTACCAATGCCGGAGTTTTGCTGCCAGCTATCATCAGAGACGTTTATGGAGTTGAACATGGAGACATTTATGGCATTGCATTGAATGGGAGTGCAAGGATATTCATCAAGCTTACCACGGCGGCTGTATACGACAAACTTGTGGAAAAGTATGAAGAAGTTTGCCTTCCTGTGACTGCTGCAGTGGAGGTAAAGCTCAAGGATGTCTCCAGACGTTACACATGGATCAAAATTAGGAATTTGCCATTCAAAGCGACGAAGCAGGATGTGAGAGCTGTATTTTCGGTGTATGGTGTGATACATTATGCAGCTATGGGAAGGTGGACAGATGGTTTTTATGCAGGAGTCCCAGAAGGGTCTTTCAACTTGAAGATGACTTTACGGAAGCCTATTACGTCCTATGTGGTGTTGGAAGAGTTTAGGTCACAGGTTTATGTGACTTATGCTGGGCAAAGGCGTACTTGTAGACTTTGTGACTCTTATGAGCATATTGCGGCTGAGTGTGAGAGGCGACAGGGACGACGACCATTCGGGAGACACCCTGGGATGGACCAGGGTGTGCCTGAGGAAGTGAGGAGTGACAGTGATGTTGTGGCATCAGTGGGAAAGTGGAGTGACATAGTACAGGGAACAGTGGACGTGTGGGCGACCCTGCCGGTACAGTCGCAGGGAGTGGAAGTGTGTGAGGAACGTTTTGTGCAAGAGGAATTGACATTGAATGTGGGTTTGGAGGCAGTTTTGCTTGAGGTATTGCAGGGACTGTTGGACAGTACCCAAGGGGAGGTGCTTGAGGGTTCTGTGAGCCCTGGTGGTGGGTTATTGGGTGAAGTGGGTATGCTGGGGGAAGATGGCCTGGAGGCTTTACACTTGAATGTGCAAGAGGTGCAAGTGTCAGTGCATCAAGAGGAAGAAGGGTTGGAAATGGAGGCGAGTAGTGATTCTCGCAAGAGGTCGATTGGGAGTGAGGAGGATGACGTCCTGCCTCCTGGTCAAGGGACCAGTAAAAAGGTATGGGTTGAGGCGTCTTATAAGGCATCCAAGATTGTAGATGGTGTGAGTGGGGCGAGGGGTAAGAAGTCCCTGGTTAAAGGTCTTGGGACTGGAAAACAGGCATCGAGCAGGGATGGAAAGTCTAAGGGAAAGCCACCTCTAGCATTTTCATGTGCCTCACGTTAAATGTTAATGGGCTGAAGGATGAAGTGAGAAGATCGTGGGTAGTGGAGACTCTAAGACGTTTGGCGATTGATGTGGCGTTTTTGCAGGAACATAACTATAAGTATGGAAGAGATCTTTTGTTGCCTGGATATAGAGTGTATGCGGGTTGTTCGGGTAAGTTCAAGGGTGGGGTAGCAGTAGTAGTGAACGAAAATAGCCCCTTTCAGCTTTTGGCATGAGAGGAGGGGAGGGTGGTGAAGGTCGATGGGGACTGGGGAGGTGTGAGGGTGACGTTTGTGGGGGTATATTTGCCGGCTGGGAGCAGTAGGAAGATCAAGGAGGATTTTGTTAGGGATCAGTTGGGTTTTTTCTTGGGAGGTATGGCAGAGGTAGTGGTGATAGCGGGTGATTGGAACAGTATTATTAGGAAGAAGGATGTGGAGCCGAGAGGGGCGGGATGTGAATTGGGTGTGTTGAGGGACGTTTTGGGGAGTGCTGGGGTTGTAGATGTGGTGGGAGGTGGTTGGAAGGTGGACCACACATTTATTAGACGAGGCTACGCTGCTCGCCTTGATAGAATTTACGTGTATAGGGCTGTGGATGTAGGGGAGGTGAGGTGTGTGGATGTGGGGTTTTCTGACCACAGAGGGGTTGTGGTGGAACTGGCATGGGAGGGGATGGTGCGGTGGTATTCGGGTCATTGGAAATTAAATGTGCGGCTTTTGGATGGGGAGGAGGGTAGGGAATGCTTTGAGAAGTGGTGGGAGTGTATGTGGGGGCAAGGGAAAGTGATGGAAGATGTGGTAGGATGGTGGGAATGGGTGGCTAAGCCGGCTATCAGAAAATTCTATAGGGTAAGGGGAAGGGAGGAAGCGCAGTGGAGGTATGGTCTGGAGAAGTATTTGGAGGGACAGCTGGGGCTTTGTTGTGAGGGTAGGTCTGGCCGACATATGGTCGAGATGGAGGAACTTAAGGATAGGTTGCGTGTACTGCAAAATGAGCGTTTTGATGCAATTCGATTACGTGGTGGGCTTGAGGAGGCTCTATGGGGTGATAGGCCGTCAGCATGTGTGTTGCGAAATTGTAGGAAACGGAGGGAGGGAATGACGGTATCGAGGATGGTTGTGGAGAATGATGTAGAGGGGTATGCATTGGGGCAGGTAATGAGGTCGACTGAGGCTATAAGTTTATATTTAACATCGTGGTTTCAGAGATACTTGAGGGCGAGGGAATTTGGGGGACAGGAGGGTGATGTTGTGGTAGAGGGAATTGTGCAGAGATTGGGAGATGAGGATAGGGAGGAAATGGTGGGGTTATTAGTGAGGACGAGGTTTGGGGAGCTGTGAATGGTTTGAGTAAACGAAAGGCGCCAGATATGGATGGGATCCCTAATGACTTTTATGTAACTCATTGGGGTATCCTAAAGGAGTGTTTGGTTAGGGTTCTTAATGGTATGAAGGAGAATGGGAGGATGGGGTTGACACAGCGTACTGGGGTGGTGGTTTCGGTGGGCAAGGGAGGGGAGAGAGATAGAATCAAGAATTATAGAGGATTATCGTTAATGTGCGCTGATTATAAGATATTTGCAAAAGTGTTGGGGAATAGGATTAAGAGGGTGGTTGGTGGAGTGGTAGAGGAAGGGAAGTATGGTATACCTGGCAGGTGTATGGCAAGGGGGCATGAAAGGATTAGGAAATTTTTTGAGGACGGGGAAGAGGGGGGTCCTTGCATTGGATTAAGAGGCAGCATATGATAGTGTAGATAGGGAAATGCTGTGGAGGATTATGAGGAGGCAGGGTTTTGGGGAAGAAATTGTAGGCTGGTCTGAGACATTATATAGGGAAGCAAGAGTGAGAGTACAAGTTAATGGGTTGGTGGGTGGAGAAGTGTGTATGGGGAAGGGGTTGCGGCAGGGTTGTCCCCTGTCGCAAATGCTTTTTGCATGTCTGCAGGACCCATTGTATAGATTAGTTAAGACAGAAGTGGGAGGGGGTGTGGGAGTTTAAGTGGTGATGGGGGTATTATTGGTTACGTGGATGATACTACGGTGCTGGTGAGGAGGGAGAGGAGTTTGGAGGCTGTAGGGACGATCGTGGGGATTTTTGGGAGAGTGACAGGTATGAGGATTAATAGGGCCAAGTCTCGCCTATTGGAAGTAGGGACGTGGGTGGGTGGAGGGTTGGGGTTGAGGTGTGGGTGGTCAGTTGCCGATAGATTAAAGATATGTGGTATCATTTTTATGAATGATTTGGGTGAAGCAAGACGTGTTACTGTGGGAGGTGTAATGACTAGGGCAATACAATGGATGAATGGGTGGAGGCCAGGGGGTTAACTATGTTCCAGCGTGTGATTGTGGTGAATATTTTGGTTTATAGTAAGATATGGCATGTGGCGAGGATTTACCCAATTCTGAAAGGCGATGTTGCGGAGTTGATACGAAGGGTCTTCAGGTATGTATGGGGGTATGGTAGGCATTAGTTGCGAAAGGAAGTTGTAATGAAGAGGGTGGGTTTGGGGGGTATGGGGTTAATTAATTTGGAGATGCGTGTCATGAGTGTGTATGTGAAGTCCTGCTTTCTGGAGAGGGAAGGGGTACAGGGGAAATGAGTAGGTGGGGTCATGGGGGTATGAAGGAAATAACACATGTGAGGACCAGTGTATTGAAGAAATGGTGGAGGGGGAAGGAGTTGGACCAGTGTGGGAATATGTTGCGCAGGCTTTTGAGTGTGAGGAATCCGGGGAACGTTACGGCTAGTGTATTGGGGAGAGTCGGGGAAGGAAGGGAGATTTATGAGGGGGAAGCAGTGCTTCCAGTGTATAATTGGAAAGGGATATGGAGTGGGTTGCGGGGTATGTGGTTGAAGGCGAGGTCAAGGGAGGTCATGTTTAGTTTTTTGCATGGGGTACTTGCTTCCCGGGCAATTTTGTTCAAAATGAGGTTAGCAGGGGATGCCTGGTGTGTTAGGTGTGGAGGAGAGGACACGACGTATCATGGGTTATATTTTTGTGATCACCTTGAGGACGTCCGGTGTTGGGTGGGGGGAGTAGTAAGAGAAATGGGGGGAGGGGGGATTAATGCATTGAGGTTTATGTGTTTAGATATAGGGGGTGGAGGGATGTGTTAGGAGGGGGCTCATGTATTTGGCAGTGGATTTTGTGACTGTATCTTGGGCTTTGAGGGAACAACCTGGGGGTGTTCGGATAAAGGCTATTGCTGCAGCTATGTATAGAACGAAATGTAGGAACAGGTTATTATATGGGGAGGGGTGGGCTAGGTTTTTTACTGATGGTTATAGGGAACTTATGGTTGGGGGGTTATTGGGGGTGGGGAGTGTGCTACGATGAAAGGGGCTATTTACGTAGGATGGGGTGAGGTTGAGGGAGTGTTTGTCTTGGGATCATTTAGGCATGAATGTAGAGTGGGAAAGTGTATGTTGTGTTGTGGGGGGAGGGGGGTTTGACGGTGGAATACTCATTTTGAGAATGTGTAACCTGACTTTGGACTGGCAGGGGGGGGGGGAATGCAAGGAGTTGTGTGTCACGTTTTGTGTGAACTCTGGGGGACTGAGGACGAGAGGGGGGGTTGGTGTGTGTGGGGGGGTTTCATTGAGAGGTGGCTTTCCCTGTTTGCAGCCTTTTGATTTTTTTCGTTTTTTGTTTTTTTTTGTTCTATGTACAGCACGGCACTTGAGATAGGATGTTGCTGCTGCAAGTTTTGAGCTAGCAGGATGGCTAGGAGTTATGAGTGGATAGTGCACGCTTGTCAGGTCCTGTGAGGCCTTGTGAGTGATGCCTGTGAGGTGCTATTGCTGTGTATTCATGGTAACTTTCAAGATAATGTTATGCATCAAGATTGTAAATATAACAGTTTGTGGGATATTTTCCTTATCATTATTGTAGTTTTTGTTATTATTCAGAGTGAAATAGGTATATTATGGACCCTGTGGGGTGTTACTAAGTTACTTTGGGTTTTACCCTTGTTTTCAAGGGTTTCAGTATATGTATTTTATAATAGTGTATATAAAAAAAATAAGTTTTCATATTGTTAACAGTGTGTTCATTATGTAATTAATTATGTCAGGATGATTCATGGTCCCATATCAATAATGTTACTCGTGTTCCTTCAGGATGTTCAGTGTTCAGGTTTGGGGAGTTGAACCTTTGGATTTTAAGTCTTTCTCTTAAAAGCAAATTGATGCGGTCATAGATGGTATCTTTAGTTGTACCATGTAGATGTAATGGTTATTTTGTGTGGATTTTGGTTTAGCGCTTCTTTTGATTATAATAATTGTGTGGGTTTTGGGGTTGTGTTTGTTCGAGTGATCTGTGGGTTATTATGGTGATAAGTACTGCTTTTATTCAAGGATTGTGTGTATTCTTCCTTATGCTATGGGTTAATGTATCATGGGACTTGTTTTATTATCTCTTGTTGTTGGGTTGTGTAATGTATGATTGTACATATTTATTATTTTTATTAAAAAAAAAAAAAAATAGGTGTTAAGGTTGCAGTGTAATGTTTTCTATGTTTCATAAATATCATAATTTTCTGTTTTTGTCATTATTGTAAGTGGGGTTTGTTTACATCCCACTGTTTGTTTTGAGCCTTTTGGGTGTGAGCTATTTAAGGTTTACGGTGTTTGAACCTTGTATGGTTTGTTTTGTAGTCAAGTTTTCATTTATAGAGAATGTCTTGTTTAAAATTTGCTGTATATCGTTAAGTCAGTTTGTGTGGGTAACTAATGTACAGTTACGTGTTATATCCTTCTGGGAGTAATTGTTAATTTTGTTATGTTTTTTTATTGTATTATTACTATGTATGATGAAATATGTCTATTAAATAAAATATAAAAAAAAAAAAACTTATACCCCACACTAAGGCGTAACATTCCTTCTCCACAGTAGAGTATCTTTCTTGCCGTAATAGAAGCTTCTTACTGGCACAAGATACCGGGAACGGAGTCTCATGGTAATACTGCAGTAACACAGCACCGAGTCCAGAATGAGAGGCATCTGTTCTGAGACAAAAAACTTCATTAACATCTGGTAATTTTAGGACAGGAGGGTTCGAAAATATTCTTTTAATTTGTTCAAAGCTTTGTTTTGCTTCATCAGAACAAACCAGTGGTTCTTTCACATTCGTTTTTAAATAGTCTGTGAGGATGGAAGTCAGACCACTTAAATTTGGAACAAAACTTCTGTAGAAGTTTACAGATCCAAGGAAACTTCTTAGCAACTTTTTTTGTACTAGAAAAAGTGCTT
Organism: Cherax destructor; assembly: GCA_009830355.1. NCBI lineage: Eukaryota > Metazoa > Arthropoda > Malacostraca > Decapoda > Parastacidae > Cherax > Cherax destructor. The sequence continues at coordinate 13,657 of WNWK01022019.1, forward strand.
TCAAGAACAGCTTTAGTTTTGCTAGGAATAGGCGATAAAGAATTGTCTGAAATAATAAACCCCAAGTATTGTATTTTGAAGAAACCAAGAAAACACTTCTGTGGTTTGACTGTAAGGCCATGAGTTCTTAGTCTCTTTAAAACAAGCGACAGTGTTGAAAGATGATCTTCCCAGACATGTGTCATGATGTAAATGTTATCAAAATACACTGAAACATTCTTTAAGTCAGAGAGGACTATTCTCATAAGCCTAATATAAGTGGCACATACTGTAACCAAACCAAAAGGCATTGTGCGATATTGCATTAGTCCTCTATGCGTGGGAAAAGCAGTGTATGGTTTAGAGTCTGGGTGTAAAGACACCTGATGGTATGCTTGCCAGATATCTAATTCAGAGAAGAACTTACAGTCATGGAATTTATATAAGTCATGATCAATTACTGGCATGGGTTCAGAATCCCATTTAAATAACGAAAATCTTGGGCCAGTCTGTAAGAATTATCTGGTTTCTTAACCATTACAACTGGAGAACAGAAAGCTGATTTAGAAGATTCTATAATCTTTAACTTTAGGAGTTTGTCCACTTCATTATCAAATGTTTGTGGTAAGTGAACAGGGACAGGATAGACTTTCCGTCTGCCTGGTTCCTGAGATGATAATTCAATCTTGTGTATAACAGTAGTGGTAAGTCCGGATTTCTGTGAATTCATCTGAAAACGTATTTACTATGGCACTTACTTGAGACTTTTGTTTACACGATAGTTCACTGTTGATGTTGACATTTGAGTTATGGGTGGCAGAATCATCAGTTAAGATATCCAGTAGTTCCTTCGATTCTGTGCGAGACTCGTCATCTATAATACAAATTTTACATTCGTAAGAATCATGACTGCTAACTAAACTGTAAGACAAAGTGTCTTCATCAAAGGTGTTTAAGCAAAGATTAACTTCTCTACGGTGATACCGTTTTAAAATATTGACGTGGTACATTCTTTCCTTACCCTTGACATCCAAGATGTAATCTACCTTATTATAGACTTTGGTTACCTTATACGGCCCTCGCCAGGTAATTAATAATTTGTTGGATTTGTCCAGCAAAAGAACTAGTACCTCATCACCAACATTAAACTTACGTTGGGAGCTCTTATGGTCAAAATATGTCTTGTAAGTTTCCATAGACACATTAAGGTTTTTGACGACCAAATCCGCAGTTTCTTCCAATCTTTCCCTAAGGTCTAGGAGAAACTGGTAAGTGTTTTGTACTTCTGGTTTAATATCTTTAGACCATAGTTCATTCAGGATATATAGTGGTCCACCAGCCTGTCTTCCATAAAGTAATTCAAAAGGGGAATACCCAAGGGAGTCACTTGGAATCTCCCGCATTGCAAAGAGAGCACATGGTAGATATCTATGCCAGTCAGTTGGTTTAAGAATACAGAGTTTCTTTAATATAGAAATAAGGATGGCATGTTGACGTTCCACTCTTCCATTACACATTGGATGATAAGGTGTAGTGAAAAGCGGTTTAACACCCACAAGTTGATAAACTTGTTCCATTACTTCTGACGTGAATTGAGTCCGTTGTTCAGCCAGAACTTCACGAGGAATACCGACCCGTGAAAAAATACACAGTAAATCTTCAGCTACTTCTATGGACGTGATGAATTTTAAGGGTACCGCCTCAGGGAAGCTGGACGCATAGTCTATCATAGTCAAAATATACTTATGACCTCCTGATGAACGAGGAGTGAGAGGACCAACTATATCCACTGCAACTCTTGCAAATGGAACTGAAAAATTGGCATTTCTACCCTTTTGAGAGGAAAGTTGACATACGTGACATGATCTACAGTACTTATAGGTGTCCAAGGACATCCCAGGCCAGAAAAAGAAGACGGGGTCATAAAATGGCGGGAAAAGGGATAAAGATTATTCTTTCGGGGCAATTGATGCTAATAGTCCCCCACCGGGATACACACCAGAGAAAAAAAAAATCGCCAACAGCGGGTTAATTAATGGAATGAATTAAGAGGTGAAATTTTTAATGTTGCAACATTTGGGAAATCTAAAATAAATGTACGATGAAAAAAAATTTTGAAGAGGGAACACGAGGCAAAGCTCTGCCCTGTGCCTACACACACACACACACACACACACACACACACACCCCCCCGGGCATGGTGGCTAGCGCCTGCTTCACGCACGGGGGGCCCCGGGTTTCATTCCCGGCGGGGCCAAAAACCTTTCGAAGTGTTTCTTACACACACACACACACAAAACATACATACATACATACAACGGGCCCCAGTTCAATCGACATGTGCCTAGGACAAAAGGGTAACTAAAAATAGTAGCTTTCAGTCTGACATAGGCCCTCGCCCTTTCCCTCCACGGGAACTGTTTTTTTTTAATTATTATTATTTGATTTTTGGGCTGACTTTCGGTTATTTCTCTTGTTTTTTTATTTTTATGAAAAGCTTTATGGGTTTCCGTCATATTCCACCGCCCTGGCCCTTTTTTTCCCCAGTCTTGTGTCTTTAGGTATCCGTGTGTGTGTGTGTGTGTGTGTGTGTGTGTGTGTGTGTTTTTTTTCGGATCCGTGTCTTTTTGGTTCCGTGACTGTCGTTCCCCGGCCTTTTTGGCCCCGTGTCTGTCGGTACCCGGGTGTCGGGGTCGGTTTTCCGTGTCTGTCGGTATCCGTTCGTCGGCCCCGTGTCGGGGTTTGGTCCCGTGACTGTAGTTCTCTGTCCCTGTCAGTCTCTGTGTCGGGGTCAGCCCCTGGGGTTGTCGGTCTCCGGACTGCCGGCCCCTGTGACTGTCGATCTCTGCTCTCGGGCGTGTCTGTCTCACACACTGAGAACTTAAGCAACACCAAACACAAAAACCCTTTCCCCCAGGGGAACTGTTTTTTAAATTATTATTAGAGTTTTGCTGACTTCCGGTTATTTTTTTGTTCTTTTATTTTTATAAAAATTTTTTTATTTTTGGTGTTTTGGGCTTAAGTTCTCAGTGGGGAGACAGACACGCAGAGAGACAGAGACCGACAGTAACAAAACCGACAGTCACGGAGACCAAAGTCACAGAGACCGACGGGTCACAGAGAACGACAGTCACAGAGAACGACAGACACGGAGCCCGACAGATACGGAGACTGACAGGCACAGATAACGACAGGCAAATGGACGACGGGGCAAAGAAAACCCACGGGCACAGAGAAACCCCAGACACAGACATACACACAGACACAGAGACCGAAAAGACATACACACAGACACAGAGACCGACACACACACACACACACAGACACTGAGACCGAAAGACACAAGACGAACGGACACAAGGCAGACGGACAAATACGCAGACGGACAATAGACGGGGGGGACAAAAAAGGGCACAAAGAGGGAGATCCCAAGACGCAGAGGGCCAAGACGCAGACGGACACAAGAGCAGACACACAAGACAGACACACAGGCAGACACACAGGCAGACACACAAAACACACACACACACACAAAACACACCACACAAACACACGCACACAAAACACACACACAGACACACACAAACACACACACAGACACACACACACACACACACACACACAGACACACACAGACACACACAAAAGACACACACAAAAAGGACACACACACACACACACACAAAAAGACACACAAAACACACACACACAGACACACACACAGCACACACACACAGACACACACACAAAAACACACGCACACAAAACACACAAAAACCCCACACACACAACAAAAAAAAAACACAAAAAACAAAAAAACAACACACACACCTGAAGCATATACAAACCCAGTGCTAATTTTGTTTTTGGGGGAAGGGGGGACAAAAAAAACACACAAAAAAGGGAAATGATTAGGAAGTCTGTGAGAAGTTAAAAAAAAATTTTAGGGAGGACACAAAAAACCCGGGTCATGTGTCCTGTGTGTTTGTGTAAATTGAAAAAGGTCCAAGTCGGAACCCCAAAAACCCTCGTAAGCCCCTTTTTTTATATGTGGGGGTTTTGGGGATTGTTCAGTCGTTTGTCCCCTTTTTTTGGGTTTTTTTGGGGGGGTTTCTTTTTGGAATCAGGAAAAATTTTATTTAATTTATGCATTGAAGGTAATGGAACCAGACAAAATCTCTGGGTTCTTGGGGTGCGGAGGCACTGGGGAGTACCCATTATCCCCGTTTAAGAAAACATCGAAATAAGGTAGTTCCCCAAAGGGCTAGAAAACACCCTTTTTGCCCCCCAAAAAAAAAGGGGGCAGACAGGTGTCCCTTGGGGGATGAAAAAGGGTTTTGGAGAAAAATTAGGAAAAGAGTGGGAACACCTTTTAAAAAAGTTTCGAGATGGTATATAGTGTCTCACAAATTTTCTTTCTAACGTTCCCCCGATAAAGTAACGAGAGTTGACAGGCAGATGAAAGGGTTTTTTTTTATTTTTTTTGGGCTGCAAAAGGCGTTTTAATCAGTACCCCGGGAAAGGGGCTGACACATAAGGGAAACAAGCAGGGGAAATTCAAAAAAACAAACATAGATCAAAATTATTTTTTTAAAACCAAGGAAGCAACGAAAATTAGTCAGAGAGGAGGTTTTAATGGGGAATTTACAAGAAAGGTTGACAGAGGGCACACTTGGCCCCGTTTTTTTAAACTTCTATTTTTAAACGCTGATGGGGGAAAAATTTAGAAATGTTTTCCCCCTTTAAACAATGTTAAACTAATAAGGAGAATGTATAAGAGAGTAGACAAGGAAAACTAGTTGGGGGTGGACAAGGTTCATGACTGGGGGGTTTAAACCAAAAAGAAAAAAAAAGTTAAGGGAAAAACGGAGGTCAAAACGTCCTGGTACAGTGTACATGCTCGCTGGCACAAAGGGGGGCAACAAACCTTTCTGGGAAGAGAAGGGTCACGGGGGGGGAAAAAACTTTATTTCGGCTGGGGACAAAATCGCGAATAAGTCCAGCGGCAAACACGACACTGACAAGGAGGAACGATCTTAAATAAGCGGCATACCCCCCATGTTAGGTTTTTTAGTGATACGGAGCATGGAACCAGATCTGAAAATGAAAAAACTAGATAAAGGGAAAGGGGTTTTGCAACAAAAACGCCCCCCGGAGTTTTGGGAAAAACTATGAGAAGTCAAAGAGCTAAACCTAAAAAAAAGAAAACACCCCCCGGGTGACATAAAAACTAAAAAATTTTTCTGAAAAATTGAAAAGGGGGGGCAGAAAGGGGGAGAGGTGAGTCTCAGGTACACGAGAAAAACCCATTAATAACACAGAGGATCCATAGAGATTTTTTGAAATTTTTTTTTTAGCCTGAGAATGGAACGAAAAAACCCCTTCGATGCTGAAGAGGTAGAACCCAGGCATTTTTTACGTATAGGTGATAGAGCTGACTTACCAAGAAGGCGAAACCAGCAGCGGAGCAGAGGGGGGCCAAAAAGTTTTGAGAATATTGGGGTGCATGTGAGTGTATCCCCGCACACGCACGCACCACCACACACACACACACACACACACACACCCCCCTTTGGGGAACCCCCCCCCCCCAAAACATGTAAGGAAATTTAAAAAAGGGGGAAGAGGTTTCAACAAGACTCCCCCCGGAGCTAAGGGGTATATCAACGAGGAGAGGTTAAGGGAAATCGACCTGACGACACTGGAGGACATGGGGGATAGGGGGGTAGGATAACGAAAATATAAAATACTGAGAGGAATGACAAGGAGGACAGAGACAGAATGTTCCAGAGATGCGACACAGCAACGGGCCCCCAAAAGGGAAGTTGAAGACTCAGAAAAAACCACAGGGATGTTGGGAATTTTCTTCAGTCACAGAGTTGTCAGGAAGTGGAATGTCGGGGAAAAGTGATGAGTGGGGGGCAGGATCCAAAAAAGTTTTTAAGGGAAAAGGGATGATAATGCTCATAGAGCGGGTAGACCCCCGAGTAGCGGCCAGTGAAGGGGGGGGGCCAGGACCCGTGACTCCCCCCCTGCAACCACAATAGGTGAGTAACAAAAAAGACACACACACACACAAAAAAAAAATATTAATAACAGGTCAAGGTTGTGACCATCATTAATAAAAAAATTTTGGAAAAAAGAAAGAAAGTTAGAGAAAAAGTAGAAAGAGGCTGGGCGGGGTTGGGGGTGAGAGGAGAACAATTAGTATAAAGGTCAAGGTTATGACCACAAAAAAAAAGGGAAAAAAACTAAGAAAGGGTTTTGGGGGGGGATTGGGTCAGGGGAAAAAACGAATTAATGATAAGAAGAGGAAATAAGGACAGGCATCGTTCTTTAAAGAAGACACTATTAATTTCAACTACGATGTGATGTAAACGCCGGGATTTTTACTATCTATATGGATTTTTTGGTCGGTCCCTTTTTTTTGTGTCCCCCCCCCCCCTTTTTGAGTGGGGGGGAAAGGGGGGGGGGTCGCCCTGACAGAATTTTTAAAAGTTTTAGGATACCAAAAAAATTTTATTTTTTCCAAAAAAAATGAAAATGATGATTGTACCTATGGGTGAAAAAAACAAAGGCTTTGGGGAAAAGGGGGGGGGGGGAAAAAATTTTTTTTTCAGTAAAAAACAAACAGGTGAAAGTATTTAGATGGGGAAAAATTTTTTTGGGGATTTATGGTTTTTAAAAGGCATATGATGGGGGGAATAGGGGGCAAATGGGAGTTTTTTTCAAATGTATAAAAAAGGGAAATAGGTTATGAAAGCAGTAAAGGGTTTTTTTCGGGGGAAAATGATGTATGTACTAGAGAGGGGTATTATTTTCAGTAAAAAAAAAGGCCCCGACAAGGATGTGATGTCACCGTGGTTGTTCAATATATTTATAGACGGGGTTGTAAAGAAGTGAATACTTAGGGGTTGGCAAGAGGTGTTTTTTTAAAAAAAAAAATCCCAAAACAAAGTGGGAGTTGTCCCCAATTTTTTTTCCCATGACACTGTTCTTTGGGAGATTCTGAAGAGTAGTTTCAGAGGGGGGATGAGGTTTTGGGGGGGGACCCCAAAAGAAAATTAAAAGTGAAAAATAGGAAAGAGGGTGATAGGATAACAAAAAAAAAAGGGGGCGAAAATTGAATATCGATTGGGGGGGGAGAGTATGGAGGAGGTGAATCTATTCAGATATTTAGGAGTGGATTTTTAGCAGATGGGTCTATGAAAGATGAGGTGAATCATAGAATTGATGAGGGAAAAAAAGGGGGGTGGTGCATTTGGAGTCTGGGCACAGAACTCGTCCAGGGAAAAAAGGGAAAAGTATGGGGATAGTTATATCAATGCCTTTTTTTTTGGGTGTAAAAATGGGTTGTAATGTTTCAACAAGGAGAAGGCTTAGTCAATGTAGAAAATGTCTGAGAGCAATGTATGGTGTGAATATAATGCAGGGGGAAATTTGTAGTTTGGAAATTGGGGGGGTAAGATTACCAAAACTTTTTCCCCGAGGGGGGAGGAGGGGGTGAGGGGGGGTTTCGAGTGTATAAATCTGTAGAGGGGGGAAGGCAGGGTAAAAAAGCCTTGGGAAAAGGGTTGGGGGGAGGGGGAAAAAGGGGGTTTTTTTGTGCTTTTGGGGTTTGCAACATGCATGAGCGTGTTAGGGTAGGAGCGAATGGACACCAATGGTTTTTTTGGGCTTGAGGGGTGTTGGGGGGGCAAGGTAACATTTATAAGGGGGTTCGGGGGAAACCCCCCAGGCCGGACTTGAGTCCTGGAGATGGGGAAAACAGTTCCCACTTGACGGGGGGGGGTTAATGTTGCAGTTTTATAACTGTAGTGTAAAACGCCCTCTGGGGAAGATAGTGATTAAATTTAATGATGAATTTTTTTTTGGGGCCATCTTTCCTTGGGGGGAGACGGGCCCAAAGTTTAAAATTTAAAAAAAAATATGGGTGTTTTTTAAAAAATCTTATGTATACTAGAAGCAATATAATAATAATTGATTTTAGATAAATTTGGAACAGGGGTGATTTCCCCCCTAAAAATACAAAAGGGGAAAAAAGAACAAATAATGTTATGGGAAAACAATCCCCGGAGGCAGGGAGATGAAAGATCACAAAAAGGCTACTAAATTTTCCCTTTAAAAACAAAAACCCCAAGTCTGCAGATGGGGGGGCCAACAAGCCCCCAAAAAACCCCTTGCCCTTTTTTCTTCACAAATAATGAGGACCTGGAAGAAACATAATATAAATAAAATAATTCCCCCATCCCAATGTAACCCCCTTCCATACTTATATCCCGGGGGGCTTGACCAACAAAATGCATGTAACCGTGAAAAGGGGTCTTGACCAAATACAACTTCAACAACAAGAACATCAACTGGGATCAGGTGAACCATGTCTTAAAGGAAACATTTTAAAAAAATTTTAAATAACTGGCCCCCAAAAACCAGTTTTTTGAAAGGATCAATTTCCCTGGCACCCGAAGTATGAAAAAGGATACCCCCAAAGAAAGAAAATAAACCGGAGAAAGACGCTCAATACAGAAGACAAAAAAAAGAATCACTGGGTTTCCCCCAAAAGGGGCCCCAGATTATAGGGATACACGGAAGGAAGCGTGACCGGGGAAGTGGAAAGTATCGTTTTTAAATTTAAAGGATTCATGCGGGATCCAGGAGAGACAGGAGACCCCAAAAAGGATTAGTAAAATTGGGAAAAAATTTTCAAAGGGGGGCCTTTTTTGCTCAGAGAAGATGGGGACTTACACAGATGACAACAAAAAAAAGGGGAGTGAGATATTGAAACCTTTAATAGATTTTTTGTTTAACGAGCCACTAATCAGTCCAAAGATCGAAAATGCAAATAATTTTTTCATGAAAAAACCCCTAAAAACCCCATCAATGTATGCCAAATTTCTGACTTTCCCCCAACTTCAATAGACTTTGAGAAAGCCTTTCCAACATGCCCATGCACTCAGCCACGGGCGCAGCCCCCGTGGAACTCTGTGTTCATTTAGAATTACAAAAATCCCTTTTTGTGAAAATATACTATGGAATGGGGTTTTGACATGGATTTTCCCCTTCCCCCAAAAAAGGAAAACCCCCCAAAACCCCCAAAAAGGGGGCAGAAAACCGGTAAAAAAATAAGGGCCCCCTTTTTAAATCCCATCAAAAAAATTTTTAAAAGGTACTAAAAACATGTTTTTTAAACCCACTTGGTTCCCCAAAATTTTACAACCCGGACAAAAATTTAAAAAGGGGGGGGGTTGGTTCACTGGAAGCGGGAAAGAAAAAGAATTTTACCCCAAAATTTAAAAAAACCCTTTGGGAAAGGGAGATCTGGTGTAATCGCCCCAAAATTTCGTTAAAAAAGGGAAAAATTTTTTTAAAAAGGGGGGGGACGGCCCTTTCCCCAACCCCTTTTCCAACCAAAAAAAAAAAGGGGTTGGGGAAAAAAAAGGGAAAGGGCCTAAAAATTTTCCCAAAAACAAAGTCTCCCCCCCTTTTCCCGTTTCACCCCCATAAGAATGGGAAAGCCCAATTTTCCCGTGCATATTTTTTTACAAATTTTAGCCCCTTTATCTTTTGGCCCGGTTCCTAAAAAAATAAAAACCCAAAAATTTTCCCCAATTGGGGTTTCCCAAAGAAAAACCAAATTCCCAAATCCCTTTTTTTTTGGGGGAAAATGGAGGAGATTTAAAAGAACTGAAGAATTAAGAATACAAAAACTCTAAAAAATACAATAGAGCGAAAAATAATGTGGGGGAAAACCGGGAGTGGAAAAATTTTTAGCCCCTTTTTAAAAATCCGGGCCCCTTTCCCCCAAAAGAAAAAAGGGATATGGGGGAAAAGGAAAAAGGCTTAAAAAAAAAGATAACCAAGCCAATTTTTTTTTTCCAATCACTTGCCCCCCAAGGGAACCGCTGAATTTTTTCCCTCAAATGGTAAAAATTTTTAATATAAAAAATTTACAAAAATTTTTACACATATAAGTTTCATAAAAACACCCCCAACTACTGGGGAAAGCCTGGGAAAATTGGTTTTTACTTCCGGGGAAAGCGGGGGAGAGAGAAAAAATCATAATTACCTTGGAAAACCTTGGGGAAAGGGAAAGATCCCCAATCTACACACAGAAATCTTTCCCCCCCGAAAGCAAAAGCCTGAGTAGGGGTGAAAAAAACCCCCCAAAGAAAAATAGGGGTTTACCCCCAAAAGAAAAAAAATAAAATTTCCCGGGCCCAAGACTGTTCAACATCCTCCCCCCATGCATAAAGGGGAAAAAAGGCCCCGGCCGTTCAAGGGGGGGCTGGACAGAGACAAAGTCGATGCCGGATCCCCCGGGTGTGGTTTCGACGTTCGACTACGTTCGGCCAAAAAAACAGCCTTGGGTTTTTCAAAAAAACCCGATCCACCGGGGGGGCCCGGTCGTGGGGCCGGGGGCCCCGGGGGGGGTTGGGTCCCCCGGGGAAAACCCCCCCGGTAGACTCCCGAAGGTTGGGGGCAAAAGCATAACATAAACAGTGACTAACTTTTAAAAATTCCCCTTAAAAAGTAATATAATAATAACTGTTGGTATATAATTAATTAGGGGAAAAGGGTTTGAGATAATTTAAAAACCCCCTGAAGAGTGGTGTACCCATAGTAACATAAACAGTAACTAATTTTCAACGAGAAATTGGGGGAATTTTTCGTTTTTTTAAAAAATCGTATGTGCACCACATTTTAATAGTAATTTTTACTATTAATTAATTAGTAAAAAGGAACAAAAAAAAAAAATTAAAATGGTGAGGAAGGGTTTTAAAAGGGGGATCCCCCCCTTTAGGGGGGAAGGGGGGGGCAGCCGGCCCAAAAAAAAACCCAACAACCCCACAAAAAAAAAAAAAAAAATAAAAAGGAGGGAAAAAAATTAGGGCCCGGGGGAAAAATGACCTAGAAACCCCGAAGAGGGGAGCCAGGAGCTATGAATCGGCCCCTTTCAAACATTAGGGAGTACACACATAAAAAAAGCGCACAGGCACACTAACACACACCCTGCGAACACAATTACGCATAAAACGTACACAGACACACACTGCAAAAGCTAGAGGACCAGGCAGGGATAACGGGAAGGCACTCCAATGGATCGCCCAATACCCGTCAGGAAGACAGCAGCGAGTCATGGTACGTGGGGGGTTCGGAAATGGGTGCCTGTGACGGAAATGGGGTTCCACAAAGGGGCGGGCCCAGGACAAGTGCTGTTTTTTGGGATTTTAACGACATGACGGAAGGAATAGACTCCGAAGTGTTCTTGTTTGCAGATGATGTAAGTTTATGAAAAATTAATTGGGCGAGGACCCCGGCAGAACTTCAAAAGGGTCTGAACGGGGTGCAGGCCTGGTCTAACAATTGGGTCCTGGAGTTCAACCCCCCAAGTGCAAAGTCATGGGGGAAAAATGAGGAAGGGGAAAAAAAGACCGCAGACGGAGTACAGTTTAGGGGGGCCCGAGACTACAAACCTCACTCAAGGAAAAAAATCTTGGGGTGAGTATAATTTTGGCATCTCCTGGGGCCCCAAAAACAAAATAACAGCTGCAGCATACTTGGGGCCCAGCAAACCTGAACAACATTCCGACATCTTAATAAGGAATGTTCGGACCCTGTACACTGTTCAATTGGGGCCCCTATTGGAGTACGAGCCCAGTTTAGAACCCCCACCTAGCCAAGCACGTAAAAAAAATTTTAGAGAAACTGCAAAGGTTTGCAACTAGACTAGTCCCGGAGCTGAAGGGGTATGTCCTACGAGGGGGAGGTTAAAGGGGGAAAACGACGACCTGACGAACTGGAGGGGGAGGGAGATACGGGGACATGATAACACATAAAATACTGGGGAGGAATTGACAAGGTTGACAGAGACAGAATGTTGAGATGGGAAAACAGCAACAAGGGGGCACAGTTTTTAAGTTGAAGACTCAGATGAATCACAGGGATGTTAGGAATTTTCTTCAGTCCCGAGTGGGGATGTAGTGGAGGGGGATCCATTCATGGCTTTAAAAAGAGATATGATAAAGCCCCATGGCGCAGGTAAAAGTGACCCAGTAGCGGCGGAAGGGGGCGGGGGCCCGGAGCTTGGGAAACGACCCCCGCAACCACAACTAGGTGGTACACACCCACATATACAGTTTGAAGACAAAGGACACAGGAAAATAAAGGAGATTAGTCGAAGAATCAAAAAGAATATACAATTAAAAAAAAGGGGGGTCCCCGGGGGAATGGAAAGGTACAGTTTTGGCTAAATCTGACCCCCAAAACTGTTTTACAGCCACATCAAAGGGAAAAAAAACTGTCAAGGACCCGGTAATCACAAGAAACGACAAAAAAAATGAGGATCTAACTCAAGATTTAAGGAAGTATGTTCAGTGGAGACAGAAAAGGGTTCCCGCAAATCCAAATTGGGGGGGCACACCAACACGAGCTGGACACAATACACCACGAAAAAATTTAAAAAAGGCTGGTAAAAACAAGATACCTCAAAGACGGGGAGACTGGACATCTCTATGGATCCTGAGAGAGGGGGCAGGGGGTTGGTGTATCACTAACAACAATCGTCAATATTTTTATCAAAACAGGGCAACTATCTGAGGTGTGGAAAAATGGGGTTTTCCCAATTTTTAAGAAAGGAAAATCAGTATTTAAAATACAAACCAGTGTCACTGACCCGTATAATATGCAAAGTCATGTAGAAAATTATCAGAAGTGGTGGAGGACCTAGAAGGGGAAAGAGATTGCGCATGGCCAGCATTTTCAGGGAGGGAAAAACCTGTGTCAAACACCTACTGCAGTTTTGACCAAAGGGGACAGAAGCAAGACTGGAGAGAGGGGTGGGTAGATTTGCATTTTCTTGGCTTAGGAAGGCTTTCTTTCAGTTCCACACAAAGTTTTGCAAAACTAAAGGGCAGGTAGGAATAACAAAGGGAAAGGGACATCAATTTGGGTCAGTGAATACCTGACAGGAAGGAAACAACGAGTGATGGTACATGACGAGGGGTCAGGGTTGGGGCCTGTGACGAGAAGAGTTCCACAGGGGTCAGTAATGTTTATGGTATATGTGAATGACATGACGGAAGGGATAGATTCAAAGGAGTCCCTGTTTGCAGACGACGTTAAGCTAATCGAAAATTTAAAAAGGGTTTAGGATCAACCCTATCAAGTGCAAAGTCATGAAAGATTGATGAATGACAAAGAAACCGCAGATGGAGTACAGGCTAAAAACGAAAAAATGCAAAACCTCAATGAAAAAGGGTGTTGTCGTGAGTGTCATCTGGGTAGAATAGGGGGTTTTCTCTGTGTTACGACTGAGTGGGTTAGTGGTCCCCTTTTTAGTCATGAAATTCAGTCACGGACCCCTTCCCCCTTCATCCTAGGTTACTTGAATTAATATATACGTACCTCCATGCTACACAGTGGGAAGTGTGAGTTGATAGACAGTTGCTGGTAGATCTCTGATTCATGGCCCCCCCTTGCACGTGGTAGAGTACAAAAATGCAATTCATGGACCTGAGTACTTGCGTGGAGGGGGGGATGGAGGCCTGGTAAACCCGGGAAAAACCGGCCATGTGCAACTGTCCGGGCCAACAGCGATAGCTCCTTGAACGTGGTGAAATGTATCGTTAGCTTCGTGTATGTCTTAACGAAGGGTGTTTCACGGGACGGTTGCCCCCCCCTCTCTCACTGCTTGTAATGTGACTGCCGGCCATAGGCGGGAAGGCCGGGTTTGTTCTCTTGGTGGAAAAAAGAGTGCTTACAGCCTATTAATTAATGTGTAGGTAATGTAATTACTATGTTAAGCTAAAACGACTAACTTAGATTAAATATGTCATTATATTGTAAGTAGTAATGTATAACACATAGCCTACGAGGCCTAGTAACTAGGCCTCGTAAATGGTCCAAGTCGGACCGAAACGTCGTCGTAAGCTCCTCTCTTCTATGTGCGGGTTATTTGTGTATTGTTCCTGTCATGGGATTGTGCCTTTTTTTGTTATTAACTCTTCTCCCCCGCCCTATATGCCCCCCAACTGGGGGGAGGATTTGTAACGGTTTCTGGGAAATCACCGAGATTTCTAACACATACCGAGCACATCTCCTGAGGCACTTATTCAGCATATGGGCGCCTGGCAAACCAAGAATAGCATTTTGATACCTGAGTAAGGAGTCATTCAAGACACTGTACAACGTGTACGTCAGACCCATATTAGAGTATGCAGCACCAGTATAGAACTTGGTCAAGCACATCAAGAAATTAGAGAAAGTGCAAAAATTTGCAACAAGATTAGTCCTGGAGCTAAGGGGTATGTTTTATGAGGAGAGGTTAGGGGAATTCAGCCTGATGACAGTAGAGGACAGGAGAGAGAGAGGGGGGACATGATAACAACGTATAAAATTCTAAGAGGAATTGACAAGGAGGACAGAGCTAGAATGTTTCAGAGATGGGACACAGCTATAAGGGGGACACATATTGAAGTTGAAAACTCTGCTGAGTCATAGGGATGTTAAGAAACATTTCTTCAGTCATAGAGTTGTCAGAAGTGGAACAATCTGGAGAGTGAAGTAGTGGAGGCAGGATCCACACATAGCTTTAAGAAGAGGTAGATAAGCTCTTAGAGCAGAAGTGAGTGACCTAGTTGGATTAGGCTAAATTAAATTGAGCTTGTTATGATAAGGTTAGGCAAGTTTCCTAAGGTTCTTTTGCTACAAAATCATTAATTTTATATTAACATAAAATAAAAAATATATCTTTAAATGTATGAGACAATTTTAGAAATAAATTAATTATAAATAAGTTCTTGCTAATTGACCAGTTTTACCTATTCAGACATTATATATATTATATATATATATATATATATATATATATATATATATATATATATATATATATATATATATATATATATATATATATATAGATAGATAGATAGATATATGTATATATATATAACAGATGCAACCTTCCCAATTGGATATCACAATTTGAGAAAAGACTGAGGGAACAGAGAAGGATTTTACCCACTTATCAGAAACCAATAGAGTTTTGAGATGAGAGGAAGGGAAATGGGCCAGATGACTACATAGTAGGCACACTGAAGACTGGGTTAAGGTGGCAAAACAATAATGTACAACCCTCCACTAAACGAGTAAAAGGCAAGAATATGATAAAAACAACAGAGAAAGTTGATACATTAGCTGAGGTATCAGAATAGCCCCATGAGAAGGGCAAATACAGTGGACCCTTGATTTACATGACCCCCAACCCATAAAAAACACAGTTATTTTCCATAAAATGTATTTTTCTTAATATTTTGAGTGTCTGGAATGGATTAATTGGTTTTACATTATTTCATGGGTAATATTACAAAAAAAAATTTTATAGAGAATAACTGTGGTTTTACATGAAATTTGGGGGATCGAAAATAAAGGGTCCATTTATATTTGGGTTTTTACCCCAAAGGAGACTTACTGGGAGAACCTGGGCCCCCCCAAAGTACCAGAAACGTGGAGAAAATATCCCTTTTATGCACTAACATGTGGGGGTCACACTGAGACGAGAGGAAGATGCCCAATAACGATAAACCTAACAGGGAATATTACATAAAAAAGGCATCTGGTACTCGCCAGTGTGGTCATTTTTGAAAATTAAATATCCTGTGGAAGAAAAGTGGAAAGAGAAGCAGCATGGGTAGAAGGGAGAAATGAAATTTCAAGGGGGAGTACATGAGGTTGAGGCAATTCTTAATGAAGTGGTAAAAAAAGAGAACACGAGAGGAAGACAGAGATTGTAAGTTTTGTCCGGAGTGAAAGAAACAATGGGAAGAGCAGAGATTGTCCATGGTTTATCCACAAGTGTGAATAAAAATATTTAGATTGAAAAGGCTCGGAAAACAAGGAATTAGCCAAAGAGCCGAAACGGATATACGGGGGAAAAGGGAGGACTCACAGAATTTGAGAAGACAGAATCGAAAGCCAATCCTTCCCAAACTTGTTTTTCCACATCGGGAGGAAAAAACAAGGACTAGGTAATATCATTACTTATTACCCAGTTCAATCCCCAGTTCTTCAGATCTTCCTCCAGGGCTGGAAGAAGGCAGGAAGGCAGGTGCGTGTGTGCTCACCTAGTTGTTGTTGCGGGGTCGGGCATGCTCCTGGCCCCCCCTTTCACTGACCGCTCGGGGTCACTCTGCGCCATGACTTTATCATACCTTTTTTAAAGCTATGTATGGAACCTGCCCCACTACATCGTTTCCCCAAACTATTAAACTTCCCGACCACTCTGTGACTGAAGAAATACTTCCTAACATCCATGTGATCATCAGTCTTAATTTCCAACTGTGCCCCCTTGTTGTTGTGTCCCATCTTGGAACATTCTGTCTCTGTCAACCTTGTCAATTCCTCTCAGTATTTTATATGTCGTTATCGTCCCCCTATCTCTCCTGTCCTCCAGTGTCGTCAGGTCGTTTTCCCCTTAACCTCTCCTCGTAGGACATCCCCCTTGCCCGGGACTAGTTTTGTTGCAAACCTTTACTTTCTCTAGTTTCGTTACGTGTTGGCTGGTGTGGGTTACAAACTGGTGCTGCATACTCCAATATGGGCCTAACGTACACGTGTCGGGGCCCTGAAGATTCCTTATTAAGATGTCAAATCTGTTCTTAGGTTTGCTAGGCCCCCATATGCTGCAGCAGTGATTCGGTTGATGTGCGCCTCGGAATGTGCCTGGTGTTATACTCCCCCCCAAGATTTTTTCCTTGAGTGGGGGTTTTTCTCGGGCCCCCCTAGATGTACCCCGTCTGTGGTTTTTTTCCCCTTTCCCCCAATCTTCATGACTTTGCACTTGATGGGGTTGAACTCGGAACCAATCACTGGACCAGGCTTGCAGCCGTAAAGACCCCTCTGTAGTTCTGCCTGGTCCTCGCCCAAATTGAATTCTTCTCATCAACTTCACATCATCTGAAACCCGGACATTTGGGGGTCTATTCCTTCCTTTTTTTTTAGTTCTAAGTGTGTGTGTGTGTGTGTGTGTGTGTGTGTGTGTGTTTTTTACTCACCTAGTTTTACTCACCTAGTTTTTTGCAGGGGTCGAGTCATGCTTCTGGCCCCGCCTCTTCACTGGCCGTTTGGGTCACTCCCCTGCGCCAGAGCTTTATCATACCTCTTCTTAAACATGTATGGAGCCTGCCCCCACACACCCTTTCCCTAAACTATTTCACTTCCCGACCACTCTGTAACTGAAGAAATACTTCCTAACATCTCTGCATAATCATAACTTTTTTTATTCTGTGCTTTTGTCTTTAAAATTAGAGAACATAATCCTCTGGCCATCTTTAATTTTACTGTGCCTTTCTTCTAAGTAAGTGTCACGCTGTACAAAACCTTTTATTTCCTGTAAGCAGAGAAATCATTGTACTTATACTTTGCTTGTCTTTGTAAGTGGAAAGTCATGTATGCCCCATTCTTTGACTGCCTCTTGTAAACAGAAAAATCTGCATTAAAGCTGGGGGGGATATTTTTTTGAATATCGGAAATTTAAGCAATGCAGCATCGGAGTATACCAAAAATTTCATCACAGACGGATAGTTATAATATCTCCGAGTGCTGGTTGAGCGTCCCGGCCGTGCTCATTTCCTGAGCGTAGTCTGGTGTGTGTGTGTGTGTGTGTGTGTGTGTGTGTTGGTGTGTGTGTGTGTGTGTGTACTCCCCTATTTGTGGTTGCAGGGGCGAGTCATAGCTCCTGGCCCGGGCCCCTTCACTGTTGCTACTAGGTCCTCTCTCTCCCCGCTCCATGGCTTTATCAAACCTAGTCTTAAAACTATGTATGGTTTTCCCGCCTCCACTATGTCGCTTTCTAGGCATTCCACTTCCCGACAACTCTTTACTGAAGAAATACTTCCTAACATCCTTTTTACTCAAAGGGGTCTTCAACCCAATTGTGACCCCTTGTTTCTGTGTCCCCCTCTGGGAAAATCTTGTCTCTGTCCACCTTATCTATTCCCCGGTATTTTATTGTTATCATGTCTCCACAACCCCCCTGTCCTCTAGTGCCGCAAGATTTCCCCCTTTAAACCTTTCTTCGTAGGACAATCCCCTTAGCTCTGGGACTGGTCTTGTTGCAAACCTTTTCACTTTTTCTTATTTTTGGGGCTTGACCAGGTGTGGGTTCCAAACTGGTGCTGCATACCCAGTATGGGCCTGACGTATATGGTGTACAAAGTCTTGAATATTGGGGAGGTTTGGAACGCTATTCTTTGGTTTGCCAGCCGCCCGTATGCTGCAGCAGTTATCAGATTGATGTGTGCCTCAGGAGATGGCCAAAAATACTCACCCCCAGATCTTTTTCCTTTAGTGAGGGTTTTTAGTCTTTTGGGCCCCCTAGACTATACTCTGTCTCGGTCTTCTTTGCCTTCCCCGATCTTCATGACTTTACATTTGGCAGGGTTAAATTCAAGGACCAGTTACTGGACCAGGCGTAGCCTGTGTGTGTGTGTACTCAAATTACTACCTATATTTTGGGTTTCGGGGGCGGTCATGGTCCGGCCCCCCCCTTTACTGGGGATCTAATTCCCCCCTCCTCTGCCCCTAACTTTTTAACCTCTTGTAAATATTTTGAATTTTCCCCCTTTTCATTCAGTTATTATTTTTTACAACTCTGGCTAAAGAAATACTTCCCAACATCCCCGTCCACCTTGTCAATTCCTCTTTGTATTTTATACGTTGATCATGTTCCCCGTCCCCCCTGTCCTCTAGTGTCATCAGGTTGGGGTTCCCTTTAAACCCCTCCTCAAAAAAATACCTCTCAGTTCGGGGCTAAACGTGTTGCAAATTTTTGCACTTTTTTCCCAATTTTTTGCGTGTTTGACTAGGTGAGGGGTTTCCCTCTGGTGCTGGATCTCCAGTATTGGCCTGACATACACGGTGTACAATGTCATGAATGATCCCACTCAGATTCAAACCTAATCTCAGGTTTTCCAATCGCCCATATGCTGCAGCAGTTATTTAGACGTGCCTCAGGAGCATTTCGTTATAATGCTTACCCAAGATCCTTTTCTTTAAGTGACGTTTGCAGCCTTTGATTCCTAACATGTATGCCTCTCGGTTTCTTTTCCTTCCCCTCTTTATGACCTTACACTTCGGGGTTTAAAATCCAGGAGCCATTTTTTACCAGACTTGTAGTCTGTCCAGATCCTTTTTTTAATCTTAACTGATCCTCGTCCCTTGTATTCTCCTCATCAGTTTCACATCATCAGCGAACAGTGACATTTGAATCTATTCCTTCCATCATTTATTCACATAAAAAAAGCACCCGGGCCTAGGACTGTCCCTTTGGAACCCAACTCGACACATCCCCCCCCCCTGACCTTCATCACTACCAACACTCTTTTTCCTTCCGTTTGGTATTCCCGATCCCTTGCAGTCTTTCCTATTATTCCTGCCTGCTCCTCTAATTTTTACCAGTCTCTTTGTGGTACTGTGTCAAAAAACCCTTTTTACATAAAAGATGCAATCTCCCATCCCTCTCTCTCCTGTCTTACTTTTGTTACCTTATCGTAAAACTCAAGTAATTTGTGACACAGGTTTCCCCTCT
>WNWK01022020.1:0-33215 GCA_009830355.1 Cherax destructor
TTTATTAAATTAATGTTAACGTATCTAAAATATATTTAGTTGGGTTAGGCTAAATTAAATTGCGCTTGTTGTAATAAGGTTAGGTAGGTTTTCAAAGTTTCTCTTGGTTCAAAATTATAAATTTTACATTACCATAAATGAAAAAAATATCTTTAAACGTATAAGAGAAAATTTTAGAAAGGACTTAATTTTAGATGAGTTCTTGAATTGACCAGTTTTACCTAATCGGCACGATATATATATATATATATATATATATATATATATATATATATATATATATATATATATATATATATATATATATATATATATATATATATATATGTCGTGCCGATTAGGTAAAACTTGCGATTTTGGCTTAAATAGCAACGCTACTCTTGCCATATAAGACAAGTGAAAATTTGTGTATGCAATAATTTCGCTAAAATCATTCTGAACATAACGAAAAAATATATTTCATTGTGTTTGTTATTATTAAATTAATGTTAACGTATCTAAAATATATTTAGTTTCGTCAGGCTAAATTAAATTGTGCTTGTTTTAATAAGGTTAGGTAGGTTTTCAAAGTTTCTCTTGGTACAAAATTATAAATTCTTACATTAACATAAATTAAAAAAATATATCTTTAAACGTATAAGAGAAAATTTTAGAAAGGACTTAATTTAGATGAGTTCTTGCTAATTGACCAGTTTTACCTAATCGGCACGACATATATATATATATATATATATATATATATATATATATATATATATATATATATATATATATATATATATATATATATTTAGTATGCAGTACTATGCCAGACTGGACAATACACTGGCGCCCAACCAACGTAGACGTTGGTCTCAGGGCAGCTATCACCAGGCAAGTGATTAGTGTTTTATCTCCTTTCACACATGCACCAACCAGCGAAAGATATTAGAATGTTCAGACTTTGCAGAACAAGCAAAATATTTCACTTGTTCTGGAAAATCTAAACATACTAATATATTTCGTTGGTTGGTGCATGAGGGAGAGGAGATGAAAAACTAATCACCTACCTGGTGCTGGCTGCTCTAAAACCAATGTCTAGCTTGGCTGGACACCAACGTATTGTCCAGTCTGGCATGGTGTGTATAGCACTGCATACGTTGTCTCAAACTTGTAGGTTCGAGTCTCCTCCGGCCCAAGATAAATGTTTGTAAATATTTAGCTTGTTCTGCGAAGTCTAAACATACATACATACACACACAAACACACACACAGACCAGTGTCACTAACATGTATAGTATGCAAAGTCATGGAAAAGATTATCAGAAGAGTGGTGGAGCACCTAGAAAGGAATGAGCTTATCAACGACAACCAGCACGGTTTCAGGGACGAGAAATCCTGTATCACAAACCAACTGGAGTTCTATGACAAGGTGACAGCAGTAAGACAAGAGAGAGAGGGGTTGGTAGACTGTGTTTTCTTAAGATTGTAAGAAGGCTTTTGACACAGTTCCACACAAAAGATTAGTGCATAAGCTGGAAGAGCAGGCAGAGATAACAAGGAAGGCACTGCAATGGATCAGGGAATACCTGTCGGAAAGACAACAGCGAGTCATGGTACGTGGCGAGATGTCAGAGTGGGCGCCTGTGACGAGTGGGGTTCTACAGGGGTCAGTCCTAGGATAGGTGCTGTTTCTGGTTAATGTGAACGACATGACGGAAGGAATAGACTCAGAAGTGTCCCTGTTTGCAGATGATGTGAAGTTGATAAGAAGAATTCAATCGGACGAGGACCAGGAAGAACTACAAAGGGATCTGGACAGGCTGCAAGCCTGGTCCAGAAACTGGCTCCTGGAGTTCAACCCCACCAAGTGCAAAGTCATGAAGATTGAGGAAGGACAAAAAGACCGCAGACGGAGTACAATCTAGGGGGCCAGAGACTACAAATCTCACTCAAGGAAAAGGATCCTGGGGTGAGTATAACACCGGGCACATCTCCTGAGGCGCACATCAACCAAATAATTGCTGAAACATATGGGCTCCTAGGAAACCTAAGAATAGCATTCCGACACCTCAATAAGGAAACGTTTAGAACCCTGTACACCGTGTATGTCAGGCCTATATTGGAGTATGCAGCACCAGTTTGGAACCCACACTTAGACAAGCATGTAAGGATATTAGAGAAAGTACAAAGATTTGCAACAAGACTGGTCCCGGAGCTAAGGGGCATGTCCTACAAACTGAATCATATGGTTGTAGAGGAAAGACGAGCTTCCAGATGAGCCATAGGAGATGAAAGGTGAGTCAGCTATATGAAAAGGTATTTAGGTCAGGTCAATTACAGCATTCAGAAGCTGATATGAGATTACCCAGGAGGCGAGGAAGCAATTACGCCAGATGACTGAAGGTTATGATGAGGAGAAGTCTGGGCTAGTAACTCTACTCCTGCACCCCCCCCCCCACACACACACAGGCAGTGAATGAGAGCTTTTCATCCACTGTGGGCAAATCCAAAACTCAAGAGTAGTAAATTGGGAAACCAAAGACCAAATAAAGATGGGTGGCAATGCTGAGGTAATGAGGAAATCCATGGACCGAACACACCACCCCCACTAACACACCACCCCCACTAACCCACCACCCCACTAACCCACCACCCCCACTAACACAACCCCCACTAACACACAACCCCATTAATACATCATCCCCACAACACAACCCCACTAACACACCATCCCTTCTAACACACCTTCCACACCACCCCACTAACACACCATCCCACTAACATCCCCCCACTAACACACCACCCCACTAACACACAACCCCACTAACACACCACCATCACTAACACACCACCCCACTAACACACCAACCCTACTAACACACAACCCCCACTAACACACCACCATCACTAACACACCACCCCCACTAACACACCACCATCACTAACACACACCATCACTAACACACCACCCCACTAACACACCACCCTACTAACACACACCCCCACTAACACACCACCCTCACTAACACACCACCCCACCAACACACCACCATCACTAACACACCACCCCCACTAACACACCACCCCCACCAACACACCACCCCACTAACACACCACCCCTACTAACACACAACCCCACTAACACACCACCCCACTAACACACCACCATCACTAACACACCACCCCACAACACACCAACCCTACTAACACACAACCCCCACTAACACACCACCATCACTAACACACCACCCCCACTAACACACCACCATCACTAACACACCACCATCACTAACACACCACCCCCACTAACACACCACCCCTACTAACACACAACCCCACAACACACCACCCTCACTAACACACCACCCCCACCAACACACCACCCATACAAACACACCTCCCACTCAGGAGGTTAATAAATAATAGGCATGAAAACAAAGAACTATTGGATAGTCTATCCAGAATATATAGAGCCTGGGAAGATGGGAGAGGAGTAAAGTTCAACATTCAGAATGCCCAGTCTACAACAGTTGACCCAAAAATAAACAGTCACCCACTGGAAATAAACACAGGAAACAAAAAAATCAGCTAGCTCAGCCCCCAGCCCTAGGGCTGACTCAGACTCAGCCCCCAGCCATAGTGCAAATCCGGATTGGGCTAAAGACTCTTCCACAGCCATAGCCCCTATTACAGATGTAGTAGAGGAGTCCTCTTCCGGGGAAAATGTTGGCCTCCTGAAAACAGATGGTGGTGTCTCTGGCTTGGCTCTCGAAGACTGCAGTACAGTTCTAGGATCTGCACAAATTGGGAATACATCTAGTACGAATTGCATCCAACCAAAAGCAAAATGGTGCAAATTCTGAAAGCCGGGAATATCAGGGAAAACAAAAGGAACATGCAACTTTGAGCATCCCAAAATATGCCACGACCTCTTGTTTAAAGGAGTGTGTCGGTCTATCTCTTGCAAATTCTTCCATCCTGAAATGTGCTACTCTTCAGTCCTCGAAAAACAATGTTACAACACCAACTGCCCCGCATACCACTTAAAAGGGACCAGGAGGTACACACAGGAGGTACACACAGGAGGTACACACCCAGTAAAACAAATGTAGTTACAGTAGTTAAGACAACTCCACTAAAAGTGATTTTTTAGTGGTAGGAAACGAAGACAGAAAATGGAAAGAAATAACCAAAATAGTCCACCACCTTGGAGCCTTGTTGAACATGAGGCACAGCCAGTGGCCCCTCCGGACTCACAACTACTGATGCCAACAACAAAGTCACCTCAACAAACATGCAAAATGACCTCATTTATATTTACTAATATACAGGGTCTTTAGCCATCCATCAACAACAAAATGCCTTTCATCAGTGGACTTCTAGTGGAGTCAAATGCAATGTTTGCAGTCTTCACAGAGACCCACTCAAAAGATTACTTTGATAATGAAATATGGATACCTAGGTACAACCTTTTCAAATGTGACAGAAGGAAAAGACAACAAAGGGGGGGCATGGGTGGCCTGTATGTCAAAGAGTCGCTCATTTGCACGGAGATATTGAACGCCACAAATGTAGTTGAAGTTCTGACAATAAAATTCGAGAACCAAAACTTAATCATTGTTCTTGTATATAAGTCACCAGATGCAACTTCCCAACAGTTCAAGGAACAGCTATCGAAAATGGACTCCTGTCTGGAAAACCTTCCATCCCCATCTCCAAACATATTGCTGCTTGGTGACTTCAATCTAAGACATACAGAATGGAAGAAGAATGTAGCAAATAATGTTGTAGCAGAAATAATCCCTGGAGGCAGCTCAGATGAAAAGTCACACACACATGAGCTGCTGAATTTCTGCAATAAACACACCCTAAGTCAGCAGATAGTGGAGCCAACAAGACTGGAGAACACACTTGACTTTATTTTCACAAATAATGAGGACCTGGTAAGAAGCATAATATAAAACAAAAAACAAATTCTGATCACAATCTAATCGAAGTCCAGCCTTACATGCACAGGAGTCCTGATCAGCAAAATGCATACAGCTATGAGGGTACCTTCACCAAATTCAACTTTAACAACAAGAACATTAACTGGGATCAGGTAAACTATGCCTTAAATGAAACATGTTGGGAAGATGTCTTAAATAACATGGACCCTAAACAGTGCCTCGAAAAGATCAACTTTCTGGTAGCTGAAGTATGCTAAAGGCATATTCCCCTAAGAAAAAAAAGAGAATAAGTAAGCTGGAGAAAGAGAGACGCTCCCTCTACAGGAGAAGGCGAAGAAGCACTGAGCTCTTCGAGAATGCTAGATTATTTGAAACACGGAAGAAAGCGCTAACCAGGGAAGTGGAAAATATTGAGCTTAAGTTAAAGGACTCATACAGGATCCACGAGAGACAAGAAGAGCTAAAAGCGATTAGTGAAATTGAAAGAAATTCGAAATATTTATTTTCATATGCCAAAAACAAGGCAAAAACCACATCTAGTAGGGCAGCTGCTCAGACAAGACGGATCCTACATAGATGCAACAAAGAAATGAGTGAGATACTGAAACCTCAATATGACTCTGTGTTCAGCGAGCCACTAATCAGCCTAAAGATAGACAATCCAAATAATTTTTTTCATGAATGAGCCTCAAAACCCTGTCAATGTATACCAAATTTCTGACATAACCCTAACTCCATTACACTTTGAGAAAGCCATTCACAACATGCCCAAGCACTCAGCCCCAGGCCCAGACTCGTGGAACTATGGAGAAGGAGCGTAGACACAGGTGAGATTCCACAGTCACTTAAAACAATGGATATAGCCCCACTCCATAAAAGTGGCAGCAAAGCAATAGTTAAGAACTATAGACCAATAGCTTTAACGTCTTACATCATAAAAATCTTTGAAATAGTTCTAAGAAGCACGATAGCAAACCACTGGGACTCCCAACAATTGCACAACCCAGGGCAACATGGGTTCAGGGCAGGTCGCTCCTGCCTCTGGCAACTACTGGACCACTATGATATGGTCTTGGATACACTGGAAAACAAACAATGCAGATGTAGTATACAAAGATTTTGCAAAAGCCCTTGACAAGTGCGATCATGGTGTAATAGCACACAAAATTCGTGCTAAAGGAATAACTGACAAGGTAGGCAGATGGAGCTTCAACTTTCTAACCAATCTAACACAAAGAGTAGTGGTAAACAAAGTTAAATCGGAAGCTGCCATAGTGAAAGCTCTGTCCACAAGGCACAGTACTCGCCCCTATCCTGTTCCTTATCCTCATATCAGACAGAGATGCAAATCATAGCACCGTGTCATCCTTTGCAGACGATACTAGGTTCTGCATGAGTGTCATTCATTGAGGACACGGCAAATCTCCAAGAAGATATAAACCAAGTTTTCCAATGGCCAACGGAGAACAATGTGATGCTCAATGAAGACAAATTCCAACTACTCCGTTATAGAAAACTGGAGGAAATAATAGCTAGGACTGAGTATGCTACAAACTCTAATCACACAATAGAGTGGAAAAGTAGTGTGAAGGACCTGGGAGTGGTAATGTCTGAGGATCTCACCTTCAAAGATCACAACAGTGCCACTATCACATCTGGAAGGAAACTGATAGGAAGGATAATGAGAACATTCAAAACAAGAGATGCCAAGTCAATGATGATCCTTTTTAAATCACTTCTTCTCTCTAGGCTGGAATACTGTTGTACATTAACATCTCCATTCAAGGCAGGTGAAATTGCAGATGTAGAGAATGTACAGAGAAACTTTACTACATATATAAGTTCCATCAAACACCTTAACTACTAGGAACGCCTGGAAGCACTTGACTTGTACTCACTGGAGCGCAGGCGAGAGAGATACATCATAATCTACACCTGGAATATCCTGGAGGGACTGGTCTCTAATCTGCACACAGAAATCACTCCCTACGAAAGCAAAAGACTTGGCAGGAGATGCAACATACCCCCAGTGAAAAGTAGGAAAGCCATTAGTTCACTAAGAGAAAACACAATAAGTGTCCGGGGCTCAAGACTGTTCAACAGCCTCCCACCAGCCATAAGGAGAATTACCAATAGACCTCTGGTTGTCTTCAAGAGGGAGCTGGACAGATACCTAAAGTCAGTACCAGATCAGCCGGGCTGTGGTTCGTACGTTGGACTACGTGCGACCAGCAATAACAGCCTGGTTGATCAGGCCCTGATCCACCAGGAGGTCTGGTCATGGACCGGGCCGCGGGGGCGTTGATCCCCGGAATACCCTCCAGGTAGACTCCAGGTAGGTAGGTAGACACTAACACACCTCCCACACCAACACACCTCCCACATCAACACACCTCCCACATCAACACACCTCCCACACAACACCACCACCACAAACACACCTCCCACACGAACACACCTTCCACATCAATACACCACCCACACCAACACACCTCCCACATCAACACAAAACCCATAATCAACACACTTCCCACGCCAACACACCTCCCACGCCAACACACCTCCCACACCAACACACAACCCACACCAACACACCACCCACACCAATACACCTCCCACACCAACACACTTCCCACGCCAACACACCACACAACACACCTCCACCAACACACCTCCCACCCAACACACCTCCCACGCCAACACACCTCCCACACCACCACACGCCAACACACCTCCCACACCAACACACCCCCACGCCAACACACCTCCCACGCCAACACACAACCCACGCCAACACACCTCCCACACCAACACACCTCCCACACCACCAACGCCAACACACCTCCCACGCCAACACACCACCCACGCCAACACACCTCCCACACCGACACACCTCCAACACCAACACACCACCAACGCCAACACACCTCCCACACCAACACACCCCCACACCAACACACCTCCCACACCAACACACCTCCCACACCAAACACACCTCCACACCAACACACCCCAACCCAACACACCTCCCACACCAACACACCTCCCACACCAACACACCTCCCACACCAACACACCTCCCACACCAACACACCTCCCACACCAACACACCTCCACACCAACACACCTCCACATACACACCTCCCACACCAACACACCTCCCACACCAACACACCTCCCACACCAACACACCTCCCACACCAACACACCTCCCACATCAACACACCTCCCACACCAACACACCTCCCACACCAACATACCTCCCACACCACCCATACCAACACACCTCCCACACCAACACACCTCCCACATTAACACACCTCCCACACCAACACACCTCCCACACCAACACACCTCCCACACCAACACACCTCCCACACCAACACACCTCCCACACCAACACACCTCCCACACCAACACACCTCCCACACCAACACACCTCCCACACCAACACACCTCCCACACCAACACACCTCCCACACCAACACACCTCCCACACCAACACACCTCCCACACCAACATACCTCCCATGCCACATTGTTATGTAGAACATATTTACTGTATATAAAACAAAAATAATAAACGAAAGAGTAATTCTAGTTCCAAAAATATTAAAGACGAACATATAAAAAAGTCTGTGACGAAAAATACTGAAAGGAAGACTTCGTGATCAGCTGTCATCGTCCCCGCGACCCGAGTCTACACCGGGACTCATATTACCCTGATCAGTAAGGTTGTTGGAGGTGGCAGCATGCTGTAAGTCGTAATTACCACAGCTCCACTGATCAGGAAGTGACTTCAGGCAGCTATATTTCCTTAGAAGGGAGCCAGGAGTCTTCTGGTAAATTCCCTTCAAAAGTCTTGGTCCTTTTACACTTAACCAGTTATCTCTTGTACTGTTTTAAATTCCCCTTTTCAGTGAGGTATTCATCACCATCTGCCCTGGTGTGTAGGTTTGGAACCAATCCCTTCAGTATTCTCCAGGTATCGATAATGTATCGTTCTCTTCCTCCGTTCTACAAAGTACAGTCTGAGGGACTGAAAAGTGAACCCCCAGACAGTGAAAAGTGAACCCCCAGACAGTGAAAAGTGAACCCCCAGACAGTGAAAAGTGAACCCCCAGACAGTGAAAAGTGAACCCCCAGACAGTGAAAATTGAACCCCCAGACAGTTAAAAGTGAACCCCAGACAGTGAAAAGTGAAGATAATGACAGTTTAATGAAACAACACAACATCATCAGGAGTAGAAGTAACCTCTAACTACCCTGCAAGTATCCTAAATAGTACTACTACTATTATTACCACTACTACTACTACTATTACTACCACTATTACTACTACTACTACTGTTACTACTTCTGCCACTACTACTACTACCACTACTACTAATATTAGCAATAATCGTTATTATTATTACAATGTTTTCTTTTTTAAATCCCACAGTAGAGACAGCAAGGTGTGTGTCCCATCAATCCAGGTTGTACCAGGTTGCACCAGGTTGTACCAGGTTGCACCAGGTTGTACCAGGTTGTACCAGGTTGCACGACGTTGTACCAGGTCTCTCTACTTTCAAGAATTCTCCTCCATTTCTCCCATCTATCCCCAGGACTGCCGGAACTCCCAGGACCCATCATAATGTCCGTCTCGCGGATTTTTAAAATCTGCAGGAAGTGTTTCCTGCAGAGTTAGCCAGGCTTCCCACACCCACCTGCAGGATTTCCCAATATCCTGGGCGAGTTTTGGCTCTGCTGGAATGAGATTATAGCCGGGAGAGCTGGAGGCGTCGAGGTGAGCGGCGGGGATAGTGGTAGGGAAGAGGAGGAACGCTCTATGTAAACTAGGGGAGAAGTGAAGCAGGGTGCCGCTGGGGAGAAAGTGCCGCTGGGGAGAATATACCAGCGTTTGGAGGGGAAAAGGGAGAACAGGACTGAGAAATATCACCACCTGGGAACTTCTCGTTTCCTCTCTATTTAGTGGTATAGCAAAGCGGAGATTTAATATATACTGTATACTGCATTGCGTGTACAATATAAAGCGAAGCATGCACTAAAAGATAATAAGTCACAATATCGAGGCTGGAGGAACCTTGTGACGACGTTTCGGTCAGTCCTGGACCATTGTCAAGTCACAACTGGGGCAAGAAAAGTAGAGAAGACCCATGCACTAACAGTATGGGTAATCGTTAAGAATAATTCACATTAAACAGTATAAAAATATACATGCCATACTTTTTATACTGTTCAGTGTGATTTATTCGTATCGAAGGAACACTGCAGTAGAAGAATGAGACACTTATGCAACATATGGGAATCTTTATTGAAGAAACGTGTCTTCACACAGTGGCTTCATCAGTCCAATACAAAGCAACACGGTGTGAAGCCACTTCTCCCACCATATGTTGCACTTTCCTCAAAACTGATGGACTGAACACATCGACTCCAGGCTGAGGGACTGATTACCTCAAACTCCTCCTCTCTTTACACCGTTCTTTGTATTGGACTGATGAAGCCACTGTGTGGCGAAAACATTTCCTCAATAAATATTCTCATATGTTGCATAAGTGTCTCATTCTCCAACTTGTCGCTTTTCTGAACCATTTATCACAACACTGCAGTAGGCCTACTGGCCCATGCTAGGCAGGTCCAACTCACACTCACCCACACCCATTCATGTACTCCATCCAAGCCATATTTAAATCTGCTCAACGGTCCACCCTCAATGACGCTACCTGGCAGTTTGTTCCACTCACCTACAACTCTACTGCTAAACAAGTACGTCTCAAAATCCTTTCTAAATCTAAATTTCTTCACCTTCAATCCAGTGGTGTGAGTCCTATCTTGCCTTGATATTTTCAACACGATGTTTATATTCCCTTAATATATTCCTGTTTTAAGCTTATTTCCCAGGAAAGATTTCTAATACACGGAGTCAACTTGGTCATTCATCTCTGTATATTTTCAAATGTATTGACATCCATCCTGCAATATGGAGACAAGAACTGAGTAGCATAATCTAAATGAAGTCTAACCAAAGATATCTAAAGTTGAAGTTTAATCTGAGGACTTTTATTATTTATACTTCTTGATATAAAGCTAAGAAATCTATTAGCTTTATTACGAACATTTATGTAGCGTTATCTTGGCTTTAAATTTCTGCTAAATAGAACTCCTTTTCATAAGATTAGAACCTTGCACTTGTCTTCACTGAACTGTATCTGCCACCTCAACCACAACATCAACCTGTCCAGGTCATCCTGTAGCCTTCTGGTGTCCACATCAGAAATTATTTGACGGCCTACTATTCAGGGGTCCCCCAATTTGCTCTAAATAAGGGCCTCTCCAAATTTGCTCTTTTTGTCTATTCGGGAGCCCCCAAATTTGCTCTACCTGGGGGCCCTCCCAATGATGCTATTTATTACTTCATCAATGTCATATAAATAGATTGTGAACATCAAGGATCCCAACACTGACCTCTGTGGCACACCACTCTTAACAGGTCCCCATTCAGATTTCTCCTCATGAATGCAAAGTCTTTGTTGTCTCTCGGTCAACCATGCCTCGGCTCTCATATTCCTCGTATTCCATGTGCTGCTACTTTCTTAATCAGTGTGTAACTTTATCAAGGGCTTTACTAAAGTCCAAATACGCACTGTAGTAAACAGAGAGAATGAGTGTAAGTACTTGCCTATTTGTGCTCACCTATTTGTGGTTATAGGTGTTAAGTCGTAGCTCCTCAGTGTGTGTGTGTGTATGTGTCCCTTCCCAAGCACCCTACTCCTCCCCAAGCCTCCTCCTCCTCCTGTTCCCCAATCCTTTTCCTCCTCCTCCTCCTTCCCCTCCACCCCGTCCTCCACCCCCCCCTCCCCAACATTCAATTATAAATTTTTAACATGATCTTGGTGATTGAATCAAAATTTATAAAAAAATAACTTACAGCTAAAAAAAAAAAAAACCGCAGAGCGATAACCATTTTTTAAAATCAAGACAATTGTATCCTACTGAATGGAGATTTTACTTCCAGATTTTTTCAATAAAGGAACTGCAAATAAAAGTGAAGCAAATACAAACTTTTCATGGGAGAATATTACAAACTTTTTGGAATATTTTACTGTATGAAATAAGGGAATTTTCCTGGAAAAAAAAGCTGGGAAGTCCTCCTGGAAATTAGCTGTGAAATAAGCTAGGAAGACTCTGGTAGTTCTAGTCACACCTGTCACAAAGACACTGGTAGTTCTGGCCACACCTACCAGTGAACAGCAGGGACGCAGGGAGCACTGCATCAACACCTGTGGCCCCAGACTATTCAACATCTTACCAGAAGATATCAGAAACACTGCTGGAACAAGTGTAGAAGTCTTCAAGAGGAAACTGGACAAGTTTCCAGGTGCCTCATCAACCAGACTGTAATGGATATGAGGGGTAGTGAGTCACAAGCAGCAACAGCCTGGTTGACCAGGCAAGCACCAGACAAGCCTGACCTCAGGCCGGGTATAAGGTATATCAAAGGTATATGTGGACAGCTTCTGGTGTGCTTACAGGAAATTTTTCGGTCCACAAATGTTGGTATGGGGGACCAACTCCTCCAGAGATGCTGGTATGGTTACAGGTGTGGCTGCAGAGTGGTGACTGCAGGTGTGCTAGCAGCGGTGGTTTGTCCATGCACAACTTCAGATGTTCCGAAAAAAAATTACAGGGGAAACTGGTTTGGCAACAGCTTCCAGTGGTGTGACTACACCACTTAGTAGGTCCACTGAGCAGCAAGGTGGGTGCTTTAAAGTGAGTCTCACACTTTTATCCCCTAGTGAAAAGACGTGTTGCAGTCTGTGTGTTCGAAGGTCGCTGAGCGTCGCGTTGCGTAGGATCCAGGTGAACCTGGCTACGTAGGTGTTCGCAAAATGGGAGTTGAACCCAGGATGTTTTGCACCAGGCTAGAGGACAGCTGCTATCTATCTTCCTTATCTATTCTCTAAAATCCTCTACCGTTACTGAGGATGCTAGTTACTTAATCCCTAGTATTCTGGTTACTCCCTATCCCTAGTATTCTACTTCAATCCCTAATATTCTACTGTCTTGTTTGATGCTTTCAACAATTCTGTATAATAAATAAATCTTTGATTTATATAGTTCTCTAACATCAATATACATCGCAATTTTGCAACCACATCTCAGCGCCCAGCCCACCCTTGCATGAGTCTCTGTGAATGTTACAAACATTGCCTTTGCTTCTGTGAGGACCACTCTAGCGAGGTCCCTACAGGCTTGTAGGGACCAAGAACTTGGACTTGTCATCCTTATACCTGGGTCGAACCTCATTGCCTCCCACTCTGAAGATGCTATATGGCCCTTTCGGGTTTAGCATTTCACCCTAAATAATAACAATAATAATAATAATAATAATAATTATAGTAATAATTTTTTGAGGAGTTCATTTATATAGCTAGCTTTCTTATTTTTACTTTTAAACTCTTGATATTAGCCCCTCCCCCCCAAAAAAAATAGGAGTATTTATTTTGTGAGATGTTTGGGTGTTGGGTTTTGTTAGTGCCTCTGGTATGTAAAATCTTGTAAAAAAAAAAAAAAAAGTGCACTTTGGGCACAAATTCGTGTTGTCTCCAGTACTGGTCGAGTGTTGAAGGTTTGAGCCTCTGGTGTGTGATAAACAGATTGTGGTCCACTGTTGTGTATCTCTGTAACAACTATTATCTTTTACAGTCTTTATCTTACTTTTCATTTTTTTTTCTCTCCTTGAAGTTTTTTTTTTTGTTATTATCATATATTAGTTTTCTTGATACGTGATTTTGATGCCTTGTGTTCTTTTCGCGTGGCCTTTTGGTGAGCCTACGTCATAATTCTCTGGGTGGAAATACCTGCAGTCTTTGTCAAAATAACAAAGTCCTTTCCTAATACATTGGGACATCCTCTGGTGTGGGGGTATTTGCATCTTATTCCATATTTGCAACATTTCCTGGCAGGGTATTTGCATATCTCACCGCTTTTGTCTTTCTTTCCCCCCGGAGACAATTGCAGTTTTATTTACTGTGAAGTGTTCCGAGTGTCTCTAATATATCTCTGCAGTTCCACGACTTTTGTGGGTGAATCACTATTTTGCTCACTATTTCTACAATTTCTTCGCTGCTTTGCTCTCATTGTTCTATTTCTCTCTTTATTTCTTGTGTTATTTTTGGAAAATTATCTTAACTTTCAGCATTACACTTTAAGCCTTTTCCTCCTTTCACCCTTTCGTAAGTTTTTCTTAACATTATCTGTGATTGTAATACTTTGCAATTTAAATATTAAAAAACATCAGGTTCATTTTGCATAAATAAACATTTCATAAACATGACATTACATAAACATTACAAATTTAAATGTTACACAATATCATAATAAATTTACTTTCGTTAATAGCTAAAATGAAAATAATGTGCATTATAGGGTTAATGAATCTTAGGGCTCACTTGATGTGGGTTCTGTGGGTTTAAAAACCACCCAGACTAGGATTTATCTTATTTATATTTAGCTGTACTTGCCGTGGGTTCAAACCCCTCCCGTTCTTAGGATTTATCTTATTTATATTTAGCTATAAGAGTAAATAGGGTATATTTAGTTATTCCAGCGTCCAAGATGGTAGAAACTGTGATATTAATAGCTGTCGATGTTTACTGTCATTTTAGCTATTCTGGTGCATACTGTGAGGTCGGTTGAGCTCGTTGGTGAGCGACTCTTTAGCAACCAGCAATTTCTCTCTCTCTCTCTCTCTCTCTCTCTCTCTCTCTCTCTCTCTCTCTCTCTCTCTCTCTCTCTACAGCGTTGGCGGAAGCTGGGTGTCTGCAATCCCTGCTCTTCCACTACTCATCTGTTTTTTCCCCTTGATGCAGACTCATTTTTGGTAATGTTCTCAGTGGTGGGGCGAGACCTACCTCCTGCTCTCCGGGGATCTACATTCTCAGAGTTTTATGTAGAATTAGTAAGATTTGACATTTTGTTTTGTCGTGAGATGGTAATTTTTATGTCTAAGGTCCAGAGTCAAACTCTTGATCTCATATTGGTATCTGAGCACTGTCTTAGTTATAATTTGAGCATTGCTAACCTTAGACTTAACGTGGGGTTTTTGTGACCCTTTCGGACATGTTGTGCTCCACCAGCTACGTCATGTTTGCGTCTTTGTGACAAGTCATTGGTCCAAGTCGGACCGAAACATCGTCATAAGTTTCCCTCTCGTGTGTGAGGATATTTGTGCATTGTCCGGTATTGTTCCAGTCACGGTATTGTGCCTTTTTATTGTTTTTGAATCTGTGTCCACGTCACTGTTGTGTAATACAGCTGTTGTGTGCTGCTAACAGTGTTGTGTGCTGCTAACAGTGCTGTGTACTGCTAACAGTGCTGTGTCCTGCTAACAGTGCTGTGTCCTGCTAACAGTGTTGTGTGCTGCTAACAGTGCTGTGTGCTGCTAACAGTGTTGTGTGCTGCTAACAGTGTTGTGTGCTGCTAACAGTGCTGTGTACTGCTAACAGTGCTGTGTACTGCTAACAGTGCTGTGTCCTGCTAACAGTGTTGTGTGCTGCTAACAGTGCTGTGTGCTGCTAACAGTGTTGTGTGCTGCTAACAGTGTTGTGTGCTGCTAACAGTGCTGTGTGCTGCTAACAGTGTTGTGTACTGCTAACAGTGTTGTGTGCTGCTAACAGTGTTGTGTGCTGCTAACAGTGTTGTGTACTGCTAACAGTGCTGTGTGCTGCTAACAGTGCTGTGTGCTGCTAACAGTGTTGTGTGCTGCTAACAGTGTTGTGTACTGCTAACAGTGCTGTGTGCTGCTAACAGTGCTGTGTGCTGCTAACAGTGTTGTGTACTGCTAACAGTGTTGTGTACTGCTAACAGTGCTGTGTGCTGCTAACAGTGTTGTGTACTGCTAACAGTGCTGTGTCTGCTAACAGTGCTGTGTGCTGCTAACAGTGTTGTGTCTGCTAACAGTGTGTGTGCTGCTAACAGTGCTGTGTCTGCTAACAGTGTGTGTGCTGCTAACAGTGCTGTGTGCTGCTAACAGTACTGTGTGCTGCTAACAGTGCTGTGTGCACTGGGTAACAGTGTGTGTGCTGCTAACAGTGCTGTGTGCTGCTAACAGTGCTGTGGCTGCTAACAGTGCTGTGTGCTGCTAACAGTGCTTGTGTGCTGCTAACAGTGTTGTGTGCTGCTAACAGTGTTGTGCTAGCTGTCTGCTAACAGTGTGTGTGCTAACAGTGCTGTGTGCTGCTAACAGTTTGCTGCTAACGTACTGTGCTGCTAACAGTGTTGTGTGCTGCTAACAGTGCTGTGTGCTGCTAACAGTGCTGTGTGCTGCTAACAGTGCTGTGTGCTGCTAACAGTGCTGTGTGCTAATAGTGCTGTGTGCTGCTAACAGTGTTGTGTGCTGCTAACAGTGCTGTGTGCTGCTAACAGTGCTGTGTGCTAACAGTGCTGTGTGCTGCTAACAGTGCGTGTGCTAACAGGCTGTGTCTGTAAGTGTGTGCTGCTAACAGCTGTGTGTCTGCTAACAGTGCTGTGTGCTGCTAACAGTGTTTGCAAGTGCTGTGTGCCTGCTTTGTGCTAACGTGTGTCGCTAACAGTGCGTGTGCTGCACAGTGTTGTGTGCTGCTAACAGTGTTGTGTCTGCTAACAGTGCTGTGTTCTGCTAACAGTGCTTGTACGCTGCTAACAGTGTGTGTGCTGCTAACAGTGCTGTGTCTGCTAACAGTGCTGTTGCTGCTAACAGTGCTGTGCTGCAACAGTGTGTGTGCTAAAGGTGTGTCGCTAACAGTGCTGTTTAAGCTGCGCTAACAGCTGTGTCTGCTAAAGTGCTGTGTCTGCTAACAGCGTTGTGTCCGCTAACAGTGTGTGTCTGCTAACAGTGCTGTGTGCTAACAGTGTGTTGCTGCTAACAGTGCTGTGTGCTGACAACAGTGCTGTGTGCTGCTAACAGTGTTGTGTGCTGCTAACAGCTGCTGTGTTCTGCTAACAGTGCTGTGTGCTGACAACAGTGCTGTGTACTGCTAACAGTGTTGTGTGCTGCTAACAGCTGCTGTGTCTGCTAACAGTGCTGTATGCTGCTAACAGTGCTGTGTGCTGCTAACAGTGCTGTGTGCTAATAGTTGCTGTGTGCTGCTAACAGTGCTGTATGCTGCTAACAGCTGCTGTTCTGCTAACAGTACTGTGTGCTGCTAACAGTGCTGTGTGCTAATAGCTGCTGTGTGCTGGTAAAAGTGCTGTGCTGCTAACAGCTGCTGTTCTGCTAACAGTGTTGTGTGCTGCTAACAGTGCTGTGTGCTGCTAACAGCTGATGTGTGCTGCTAACAGCTGCTGTGTTGCTAACAGCTGCTGTGTGCTGCTAACAGTGCTGTGTGCTGCTAACAGTGTTGTGTGCGCTAACAGTTGTGTCTGCTAACAGTGCTGTGTCTAACAGTGCTGTGTGCTGTAACAGTGCTTGTGTGCTGCAACAGCTGCTGTGTGCTGCTAACAGTGCTGTGTGCTGCTAACAGTGCTGTGTGCTGCTAACAGTGCTGTGTGCTGCTAACAGTGCTGTGTGCTGCTAACAGTGCTGTGTGCTGCTAACAGGCTGTGTGCTGCTAACAGTGCTGTGTGCTGCTAACAGCTGCTGTGTTCTGCTAACAGTGCTGTG
This sequence comes from Cherax destructor, assembly GCA_009830355.1. Taxonomy (NCBI): domain Eukaryota; kingdom Metazoa; phylum Arthropoda; class Malacostraca; order Decapoda; family Parastacidae; genus Cherax; species Cherax destructor. The sequence continues at coordinate 17,580 of WNWK01022020.1, forward strand.
TGTTGCTAATAGTGCATGTGACTGTAACTGTGCTGTGTGCTAACAGTGCTGTGTGCTGTTAACAGTGCTGTGTACTGCTAACAGTGCTGTGTACTGCTAACAGTGCTGTGTTTCTAAGTCATGTGCTTGTGTGCTGCTAACAGTGCTGTGTCTGCTAACATTGTGTCTGCTAAGTGCTGTGTACAGCTTGCAACATGGGGTAACAGTGCTGTGTTAACATCGTTCTCTAACAGTGCTGTGTGCTGCTAACAGTGCTGTGTACTGCTAACAGCTGCTAGTGTGCTGCTAACAGTGTGTGTACTGCTAACAGTGCTGCTGTACGCTATACTGTGTGTGCTGCTAACAGTGCTTTGCTGCTAACAGTGGTCTAATTGTGCTGCAACAGTGTGTAGGCTGCTAACAGTGTGTGTACTGTCAACATGTTGTATGCTAACAGTGTCTGTGTAGCTGGCTAACAGTGCTGTTGCTCTAACAGTGCTGGTTGCTGCTAACAGTGCTGTGTCTGCAACAGCTGTGTAGCTGCTAACAGTGTTGTGTACTGCTAACAGTGCTGTGTGCTGCTAACAATGCTGTGTACTGCTAATAGTGCTGTGTGCTGCTAACAGTGCTGTGTGCTGCTAACAGTGCTGTGTGCTGCTAACAGTGCTGTGTACTGCTAACAGTGCTGTGTACTGCTAACAGTGTTGTGTACTGCTAACAGTGCTGTGTGCTGCTAACAGTGCTGTGTACTGCTAATAGTGCTGTGTGCTGCTAACAGTGCTGTGTGCTGCTAACAGTGTTGTGTGCTGCTAACAGTGCTGTGTGCTAACAGTGCTGTGTGCTGTTAACAGAGCTGTGTGCTGCTAACAGTGCTGTGTGCTGCTAACAGTGCTGTGTGCTAACAGTGCTGTGTGCTGTTAACAGTGCTGTGTGCTGCTAACAGTGCTGTGCTTCCATCCTGATAAAAGTTACATTATTTAACTTCTCTGCTACATCAGTCGTTATTTTCCATGGTGTCTATTATACACATATATTAATTCATGTATTGTAGTACTGGAAAATACATATGTGTATTAAGGCGCCTGATGATACAGTTAAGATACAGACAGTTTTATATCACATACCAAGTTTAAACTCTGATGGAAGTAGTGACTTACTGTTACACTCATCTGTCTTATTTACAACGTATAAAACCCAGAGAACTTTTATTTTGTATATTAATATTTATAACTTAAGAGTAGGTTACCATTCCACTTGTTAGAACTTATGTTTGGACTTTACTTAAAAAGCACCAATGGGAAGGTGGTCTGTTAAACTGGTGTAGCTGGGGTGAAGCAATGATAGCTTGCATAACCTAGGTGGGTTAAACTGGTGTAGCTGGGGTGAAGCAATGGTAGCTTGCATAACCTAGGTGGGTTAAACTGGTGTAGCTGGGGTGAAGCAATGATAGCTTGCATAACCTAGGTGGGTTAAACTGGTGTAGCTGGGGTGAAGCAATGGTAGCTTGCATAACCTAGGTGGGTTAAACTGGTGTAGCTGGGGTGAAGCAATGGTAGCTTGCATAACCTAGGTGGGTTAAACTGGTGTAGCTGGGGTGAAGCAATGATAGCTTGCATAACCTAGGTGGGTTAAACTGGTGTAGCTGGGGTGAAGCAATGATAGCTTGCATAACCTAGGTGGGTTAAACTGGTGTAGCTGGGGTGAAGCAATGGTAGCTTGCATAACCTAGGTGGGTTAAACTGGTGTAGCTGGGGTGAAGCAATGATAGCTTGCATAACCTAGGTGGGTTAAACTGGTGTAGCTGGGGTGAAGCAATGATAGCTTGCATAACCTAGGTGGGTTAAACTGGTGTAGCTGGGGTGAAGCAATGATAGCTTGCATAACCTAGGTGGGTTAAACTGGTGTAGCTGGGGTGAAGCAATGGTAGCTTGCATAACCTAGGTGGGTTAAACTGGTGTAGCTGGGGTGAAACAATGGTAGCTTGCATAACCTAGGTGGGTTAAACTGGTGTAGCTGGGGTGAAACAATGGTAGCTTGCATAACCTAGGTGGGTTAAACTGGTGTAGCTGGGGTGAAACAATGGTAGCTTGCATAACCTAGGTGGGTTAATTATCAATTAACTCGGGTTAAATAATGATCTGTATTATACTGTGAAGGTGTGTGTGTACTCACTTATTTGTACTCACCTATTTATGGTTGCCGGGCTTGAGACATAGCTCCTGGCCCCGCCTCTTCACTGATCGCTACTAGGTCCTCTCTCTGCTACATGAGCTTTATCATACCTCGTCTTAAAACTATGTATGGTTCCTGCCTCCACTACGTCACTTGCCAGATTATTCCACTTCCTGACAACTCTATGACTAAAGAAATACTTCCTAACATTTCTTCGACTCTCTGTGAGTGTCTGTTTGTGTGCTCACCTATTTGTGGTTGCAGGGGTCCATTCGTAGCTCCTGGTCGTGTGTGTGTGTGTGTGTGATGGCCAGAGCACGGTGTGGCCACCCATGCAGTGTGTGTATGTATTGGGAGGCAGTGTCAGAGCACAGTGTGGCCGCCCACACAGTGTGACGCTCACAGCTGGTGTCCCGTGACGCGGGTTCACTGTAAAAACCTGTGATCAATGTGTGTATTACAAAGCTGTGGTGTGCAGCTGCCATGAAAAGTGGTGATGTATTGTGAGGTAACAAGGTTATAAAGCGACCCTTTCATAAACCTCTCCCACTAGTGTGATGGAAATGTTACAACACTGTTCATATCTAATTTGCCGACCTGCACCACCACGCTGCGTTCTCATTGTTTACGTTTCTTTAGCATACCATTGTTCCCTCTGGCTGACAGCCTGATCACCTAGACCCTTGATGCTTGCAGTTATCAGTCGAAGCCAGCACCACAGCACGGACACCTGTGACCTAACTGTGACCGATTTCAAGGGTTTTTCTATTCTCGCAGTCCAGCCCAGTGCCAGACCTCCCTGCTGATTGCTTGTTTGATTGATTGTTCAACCAGAATATTGCAATTGGCGGCCAGCTGCCCCCCCCCTCATAGCCATCACAGCCGGATTGATCTGTTGGTAATTCCCTTTTATATTTAAGAAGAGAAAGATTCTGAAACGCCCTTTGATTCATGATGATGACACTGCCATGCCTCAGTGTACTTACTGTACCACTGCTCTTCACTCCTAGTATTCTGCCCCGAATATTGTATAAGTGACCACAAGTCACTTATACAATCCTTTAGCATTAAATGGATGTATGATAGTAGGGATAATTCAGTAACAGTCCCAGACTTTCACTTAGCAGATTATAATGGGCTTAGAGAACACTTATCAACTGTGGACTGGGGTAACGAAGAGAGCTATCAATATGACAGCTTTCTTAACACTATACAGGCTTCCCAAAGAACATTTATCCCGTATAAAGAAATTAGATTAAGTAGAAATGACCCAAAATGGATGAATAATAGGATCAAATATCTTTTAGGGCAGAAGAAAGGAATTTATAGGCGCATAAATAGAGGTGAGGGTCATCTTATAAATCAGTATACTGACATTAAGAGGGACGTTAAAAAGGGTATAAGAAAAGCTAAACGGGACTATGAAATTAAAGTTGCTAGGGATTCAAAAACTAACCCAAAAAGTTTTTTCCAGGTTTATAGAACAAAAGTTAGGGATAAGATAGGTCCCATTAAAAATAACTCTGGGCATCTTACTGACAAGGAGAATGATATGTGCTCTATTTTTAATAATTATTTTCTCTCGGTTTTCACACAGGAAGACACTAATAATATCCCAGTAATTAATTTTTATAGTGTCCCTGAAGAAGATAAATTATGTAATATCACAGTCACTAGCGAAATGGTTATGAAACAAGCTAGACCGACTGAAACAAAATAAATCGCCGGGTCCTGATGAGCTTTTTGCAAGGGTTCTTACGGAATGTAAAATGGAACTCTGTGAACCAATATCTAACATTTTTAATTTATCTCTTCAAACAGGTGTAGTGTCTGATATGTGGAAGATGGCTAATGTAATTCCTATTTTTAAAGGAGGGGACAAGTCACTACCGTCAAATTACCGCCCAATAAGCCTAACCTCAATTGTAGGCAAATTACTAGAGTCAATTATAGCTGATATTATTAGAAGTCATCTAGATAACCATAATTTGATTAATGGTACTCAGCATGGATTCACGAGGGGCCGTTCCTGCCTATCTAATTTATTAACCTTTTTTAGTAAAGCTTTTGAGGCTGTTGATCACGATAAAGAATTCGATATTGTTTATTTAGACTTTAGTAAGGCTTTTGATAGAGTACCGCACCAGAGACTTAAAGAAAGTGGCAGCTCATGGCATTGGAGGAAAAGTGCTGTCACGGATCGAGTCATGGCTCACCAATAGGAAGTAGAGAGTGTGCATAAACGGGGTTAAATCCGAGTGGGGATCTGTAACAAGTGGTGTTCCACAGGGATCAGTCTTAGGTCCGTTGTTGTTTATAATATATATCAATGACCTTGATGAGGGAATTACTAGTGATATGAGCAAATTCGCCGATGACACGAAGATAGGTAGGATAATTGATTCTAACGTAGATGTCAGGGAACTTCAGGAGGATTTAGACAGACTCAATTCGTGGTCAGAAAAGTGGCAGATGCAGTTCAATGTAGATAAATGCAAGGTTCTGAAGCTCGGGAGTGTCCATAACCCAAGCACTTATAAGTTAAATAACGTAGAACTTAACCATACAGATTGCGAAAAGGACTTGGGGGTTATGGTAAGCAGCAACCTTAAACCAAGACAGCAATGCCTAAGCGTACGTAATAAGACGAACATATTACTGGGATTTATATCAAGAAATGTAAGCAACAGAAGTCCAGAGGTTATATTACGTTGAAAATAATCCGTCCATAAGACATTTCCAAATATAAAGGTAATGAATTAGCCACAGATAACTAGTTGTCCTCCAGAGAAAACTTGACAGGTCCCTCCTGACAGTTCCTCGTTAACCTGACTTGTGTCATGCTGTGTGCTGCTAACATCAATAGCCTGACTGATCAGGTAATGGTGGAACTGATAAAGACCCTGGTGTACGAAACGTCCTCACAGAAAAATGCCACAACCCGCATTGTATGTTTCATTTGCTGACTTGATCAAGTAGTGAGAATTCAGAGTGGTGGTCCTGTAAGAAGTGGGGAGGCTCTGGCTCTTGGTGAGAGAGTCCCAGGAATGTGCGAAACGTAGCAAAAATAAAGCTTCTCCGTGCTTAAAGCGTATTTGAATTATCTCTTGTCGACCTTCGTCATTGTCTGCCAGACAACAGGACAACAACCAGGAGGCCTGGGCTGGGATAGACATATTAGGCAATGACCCAGCAACCATCTGTAAGTAGATAGGTATGCTGAAACACCTGCTCTCACTCTCTCTCTATCTCTCTCTCTCTCTCTCTCTCTCTCTCTCTCTCTCTCTCTCACTAGAGTGAAGCAGGTATTGCATCACCTTTGAAAATAATAACAAAATAGAGCACACTGTGCGACCTTAAAGTGAACACCAGTGATAACTGTCAGCACAGTGAACACCAGTGACAGGACACACAGTGAACACCAGTAGCAGGACACACAGTGAACACCAGTGATAGGACACACAGTGAACACCAGTGATAGGACACACAGTGAACACCAGTGATAGGACACACAGTGAACACCAGTGATAGGACACACAGTGAACACCAGTGATAGGACACACAGTGAACACCAGTGATAGGACACACAGTGAACACCAGTGATAGGACACACAGTGAACACCAGTAGCAGGACACACAGTGAACACCAGTAATAGGACACACAGTGAACACCAGTGATAGGACACACAGTGAACACCAGTGATAGGACACACAGTGAACACCAGTGATAGGACACACAGTGAACACCAGTGACAGGACACACAGTGAACACCAGTAGCAGGACACACAGTGAACACCAGTGATAGGACACACAGTGAACACCAGTGATAGGACACACAGTGAACACCAGTGATAGGACACACAGTGAACACCAGTGATAGGACACACAGTGAACACCAGTGATAGGACACACAGTGAACACCAGTGATAGGACACACAGTGAACACCAGTGATAGGACACACAGTGAACACCAGTGATAGGACACACAGTGAACACCAGTGATAGGACACACAGTGAACACCAGTGATAGGACACACAGTGAACACCAGTGAAGGACACACAGTGAACACCAGTGATAGGACACACAGTGAACACCAGTGATAGGACACACAGTGAACACCAGTGATAGGACACACAGTGAACACCAGTGATAGGACACACAGTGAACACCAGTGATAGGACACACAGTGAACACCAGTGACTAGGACACACAGTGAACACCAGTGATAGGACACACAGTGAACACCAGTGATAGGACACACAGTGAACACCAGTGACAGGACACACAGTGAACACCAGTGATAGGACACACAGTGAACACCAGTGACAGGACACACAGTGAACACCAGTGACAGGACACACAGTGAACACCAGTGATAGGACACACAGTGAACACCAGTGATAGGACACACAGTGAACACCAGTGACAGGACACACAGTGAACACCAGTAGCAGGACACACAGTGAACACCAGTGATAGGACACACAGTGAACACCAGTGATAGGACACACAGTGAACACCAGTGATAGGACACACAGTGAACACCAGTGATAGGACACACAGTGAACACCAGTGATAGGACACACAGTGAACACCAGTGATAGGACACACAGTGAACACCAGTGATAGGACACACAGTGAACACCAGTGAGGACACACAGTGAACACCAGTGATAGGACACACAGTGAACACCAGTGATAGGACACACAGTGAACACCAGTGATAGGACACACAGTGAACACCAGTGATAGGACACACAGTGAACACCAGTGATAGGACACACAGTGAACACCAGTGATAGGACACACAGTGAACACCAGTGATAGGACACACAGTGAACACCAGTGATAGGACACACAGTGAACACCAGTGATAGGACACACAGTGAACACCAGTGATAGGACACACAGTGAACACCAGTGATAGGACACACAGTGAACACCAGTGATAGGAGACACAGTGAACACCAGTGATAGGACACACAGTGAACACCAGTGACAGGACACACAGTGAACACCAGTGATAGGACACACAGTGAACACCAGTGATAGGACACACAGTGAACACCAGTGATAGGACACACAGTGAACACCAGTGATAGGACACACAGTGAACACCAGTGATAGGACACACAGTGAACACCAGTGACAGGACACACAGTGAACACCAGTGACAGGACACACAGTGAACACCAGTGATAGGACACAGTGAACACCAGTGATAGGACACACAGTGAACACCAGTGATAGGACACACAGTGAACACCAGTGATAGGACACACAGTGAACACCAGTGATAGGACACACAGTGAACACCAGTGATAGGACACACAGTGAACACCAGTGATAGGACACACAGTGAACACCAGTGATAGGACACACAGTGAACACCAGTGATAGGACACACAGTGAACACCAGTGATAGGACACACAGTGAACACCAGTGATAGGACACACAGTGAACACCAGTGATAGGACACACAGTGAACACCAGTGATAGGACACACAGTGAACACCAGTGATAGGACACACAGTGAACACCAGTGATAGGACACACAGTGAACACCAGTGATAGGACACACAGTGAACACCAGTGATAGGACACACAGTGAACACCAGTGATAGGACACACAGTGAACACCAGTGATAGGACACACAGTGAACACCAGTGATAGGACACACAAGGCTCAACATACAGTGAACACCAGTGACGGTGCTCTATGGTGAGAGTTGTGGTGAGAGAGAGAGGGGTATGGTTGTCTTCTGTTCTTCCTACAGACTTACAGTATGACAAGACACTGATGTGCTACACTGAGGAATATAACGCTGACCAACTTAACAAGTGTGTCACAACACTTCTGTATATAAACTGCACTCAACAACAGTCTCATGACTAGCAAAACAAAAGATTAAAAAAAAGAAACGGTCACCGAGGTGCCAGTAAACGATCCCCAGTTTACTTTGACCATTTATATATATACACACGATGGGGTCCACCTCTGGTGCAAACTGTGGGACCCATAGCCTCGGAGAAGTGGATAAAATGGCTTCAAGGAAGAATATTTGGATTTCTTCCTGATGCCATTTGAATATTCCACTTCCCCTACCACCCCATCTTTTTTTTTTTTTACCAAAAGGTATATTTTATTACATAATATGGTACAAAAGATTTAAGAGATACATTGTTGATATAAAGATGGCATATACAGTACACGAGGTGTGAGAGATACATGTCTAGTACATATTGTTACATGTTTGTCACTGATTATAATGCGAAAATCTCATCCAGCTCCTCCGAGCTGGGGCGCGTGCCCAGAATACAGCATGCATTACCCCTCTGAACAGCAGCGCTGAGTCGCTGGAACAGAAAACTAGCTGCCCAGGGATCCCTAGTTACCCTGTTGAGTCTTTTGCCTACCTCCTTGAGGAACTTAGATGCACTCTTTCCCCATGAGAAAAGGGTCACTGAGCCTATGGGAACAAACATATAATGATGGACAAGTTCTCCATATTTTATCGACTTCTGGGACTCCCTGAAGGTGGCAGCTGCCCCTCCTTCCTCCCTGGTGTATTGGAGATAGGTATCAGCCAAGGTAGATGCACATGTGTAGTCCCACACCACCTGCTTGCCGTCTGTCCAGGCTTGAAGGGTGATACCATCTGGACGCTTTTGGCTGCCATCCTCCCTCAATTTCCAGATATTCCAGTACAGTCTCCTTTCAGGACAAACTATATAATATTTTTATCCTTTCAAACTTCAAATTGTTCTTCTCATATTTCTCTCCGTCTCTATCCTCGCTTTTCCTCTCTCTTTCAACTTTACTCACTCTTACCCTCCCTCTCACTTACTCTCACTTTGCTTCCCGACTTCATTCACCCTCTCCCTCTCTCTCCAGCAAACGCTTAAAGTGTCACATGTTATGGGCCCTCCTTACAATCTTCACACCTCAGGGGGTCTTAATGTATGTGTAAATGTGTGTGTGTACTCACCTATTTGTACTCACCTATTTGTGGTTACAGGGGTCGAGACTCAGCTTCTGGCCCCGCCTCTTCACTGATCACTACTAGGTCCTCTCTCTCCCTGCTCCATGAGCTTTATCAAACCTCGTCTTAAAGCTATATATGGTTCCTGCCTCCACTACGTCACTTTCCAGACTATTCCACTTCCTGATAACTCTATGACTGAAGAAATACTTCCTAACATCCCTTTGACTCATAGGAGTCTTCAACTTCCAATTGTGACCCCTTGTTTCTGTGTCCCATCTATGGAACATCCTGTCTCTGTCCACCTTATCTATTCCTCGCAGTATTTTATATGTCGTTATCATGTCTCCCCTAACCCTCCTGTCCTGTCCTCCAGTGTCATCAGGGCGATTTCCCTTAACCTTTCTTCGTAGGACAATCCCCTTAGCTCTGAGACTAGTCTTGTTGCAAACCTTTGCACTTTCTCTAGTTTCTTGACGTGCTTGACCAGTTGTGGGTTCCAAACTGGTGCTGTATACTCCAGTATGGGTCTGACGTATATGGTGTACAGAGTTTTGAACGATTCCTTAGTGAGGTTTCGGAACGCTATTCTTAGGTTTGCCAGACACCCGTATGCTGCAGCAGTTATCTGATTGATGTGTGCCTCAGGAGATGTGCTCGGTATTATACTCACCCCAAGATCTTTTTCCTTGAGTGAGATTTGCAGTCTTTGGCCACCTAGCCTATACTCTGTCCACGCTCTTCTTTGCCCTTCCCCGATCTCCATGACTTTGCATTTGGCAGGGTTAAATTCAAGGAGCAAGTTACTGGACCAGGCTTGTAGCCTGTCCAGGTCTCTTTGTAGTCCTGCCTGATCCTCGACTGATTTAATTCTTCTCATTAACTTCACATCATCTGCAAACAGGGACACTTCTGAGTCTATCCCTTCCGTTATGTCATTCACATATACCAAAAACAGCACAGGTCCTAGGACTGACCCCTGTAGAACCCCGCTCGTCACAGATGCCCACTCTGACACCTCGTCACGTACCATGACTCGTTGTTGCCTCCCTGTCAGATATTCTCTGATCCATTTCAGTGCCTTTCCTGTTACGTGTGCCTGATCCTCTAGCTTTTGCATTAACCTCTTGTGAGGAACTGTGTCGAACGCCCTCTTGCAGTCCAAGAAAATGCAGTCTATCCACCCCTCTCTCTCGGGTCTAACTTCTGTTACCTTGTCATAAAACTCCAGTAGGTTTGTGACACAGGATTTTCCTTCCCTGAAACTGTGCTGGTTGTCGTTTATAAGCTTGTGTCTTTCTAGGTGCTCCACCACTCTCCTCCTGGTGATCTTCTCCATGACTTTGCATACCATACACGTCAGTGACACAGGTCTGTAGTTTAATGCCTCTTGTCTGTCTCCTTTCTTAAAAATTGGAACTACATTTGCCATCTTCCACACCTCAGGTAGTTGCCCAGTTTCAATGGATGTGTTGAAGATTTTTGTTAGTGGCACACACATCATCTCTGCTCCCTCTCTAAGGACCCACGGCGAGATGTCTGGTACCACCGCCTTTGAGGTATCAAGTTCACATAGCAGCTTCTTCACCTCCTCCTCGGTTGTTTGTATTTCATCCAGCACTTGTTGGTGTACCTTCCTATTCTGAATTCCTGGAGTTCTTCCTGTCTCCACTGTAAAGACTTCTTTAAATCTCATGTTGAGCTCCTCACATACCTCTTGGTCATTTCTTGTGAACTCCCCACCTTCCTTCCTCAGCCTGATCACCTGGGATTTGACTGTTGTTTTCCTCCTGATGTGGCTATACAACAGCTTCGGGTAAGACTTTGACTTTTGATGCTATGCCATTTTTGTATTGTCGCTGAGCCTCCCTTCTTACCTGTGCATATTCGTTTCTGGCTCTTCGGCTTATCTCTTTATTTTCATAGGTCCTTTGTCTTCTGTACTTTTTCCATTCTCTAGTGCACTTAGTTTTTGCCTCCCTACACTTTTGGGTGAACCAAGGACTCGTTCTGGTCTTCCCATTACTTCTGTTTCCCTTGGGAACAAACCTCTCCTCTGCCTCTTTGCATTTGGTTGTCACATAGTCCATTTCTTTTACTGGTATTCCTGCCAATTCTCTCTCCCACTGAACGTCTTGTAAGAAGTTTCTCATGCTAGTGTAGTTCCCCTTTTGTAGTTTCGTTTTTTCCGTCCTATTCCTGCTCCCCTCTCCACTTGTAGCTCAACTATATAATCAAAACACAGAACCACATGATCACTAGCTCCAAGGGGCCTTTCGTACGTGATATCCTCGATGTACGAACTACTCAAGGTGAATACTAGGTCCAGTCTTGCTGGATCATCCTCACCTCTCTCTCTGGTAGTGTCTCTAACATGTTGATGCATGAGGGTTTCCCGTACCACATCCATCATCTTGGCTCTGCATGATTCAGGACCCCATGGGGCTCAGGTTTTCCCAATCAATCTCCTTGTGATTGAAATTACCCATAACTAGTAACTTTGCTCTCCCATGTGAGTTCGTCTGGCCACCTCGGCTAGTGTTTCTACCATTGCTATGTTGCTCTCGTCGTATTCTCTTGGCCTCCTGTAGTTCTGTGGCGGGTTGTACATTACAGCAATCAGACTGGATTGTTCTTACTATGTAGTCCCTTTCGCCCATTCCATCCATCTCCTCAAATCCCCACCGGTTTTAATGAGCAGTGCAACTCCTTCCCTCTGCTCCTCTATCTTTCCTGAGGATTTGATATCCAGGTGGAAAGATTGCATCTGTTATCATCCTCCTGGTGAGTTTCGTTTCTATTATGTCTGGGGATGTCTCCTTGATTCTTTCATGCCACACCTCACATTTATTTGTTATTCCATCTGCATTTGTATACCAAACCTTCAACTTCTTTTCTAAAACTGTAGTCTGGGGGGTACGTTGGGGTTGGGAAAGCGGGAGACCTGATGAGGAACTATGGGTGGTTGCTGTGAAGGTGGAGTTTGTAATGAGGTGGGTGGGAGCATTGGGTATGGCATGTGTGTTTTGGGTTAGAGTGTTTGGTTGCCTTGGGGTTGTCCTGGTTGAGGGGCTTCTGTAGGTGATTGTGAGGGAGGTTGTATTTGAGCTTCTTCCTGAGTCTGGGTTCTCCTGTCCATCTCCATCTTCACCTCTCTTTCCTCCTTTCGTCTTTGTACCCTCTCTTTCAGTTTCTGCCTTTCTTCTCATGTTCTGTCGTGGTCGAGATACACCCTCCAGTATGCTGACATGTCCCTTAGTCTTGCTTTCTCCTGCAGGATCCTGTTTCGAGCCGATTCTGCCTTGAAAATCACTTTGACTGGCCTGATTCTTCCTCTTGCAAACCCCCTTATTCTCAGAAAATTTGCTATCTGGATCATGTCGTCTTCTATTGCTTTCATGATGCTCTTGATCGCTTTTTTCTCCCCTTGTCTTCTTGCTTCATAAGTTTCCCCTTCAACTTCCTGGAGCCCATAAACAATGACTGATCTCTCTCTTTCATTCTCCTACTGCATATCCCTATGTATCCCCTGATTCGATTTAGTTGCCTCAATTGCAGCTTTCCTTTCTTCAATCTCTTCACTGTCTGTTGTCCCTGGGCCCAGTGGCCTGTCGTTTTCCTTCTCAATTTTCCCTACACCACACACTTCAAAAAAAAAGAGTACAACATCTTAGAACTCTTGTAGGAAGAAACCTCAGCATCAATGTTATGTGAACCAGATTGATCTAAATCAATGTTTATCACATCTCTAAATAGATTACTAGTCAACTTCCACTGAGTCAGAGCTGAAGTTGATAAGTAAGACACATATACAACAGTTAGATATTTATATTGAGAAACGTTTCACCTACACAGTAGGCTTCTACAGTCGAATACATAGGAGGCAGCAGAAGCGTAGAAATGTAAAGACGATGTAATCGGTCCACCACCCTCGAAGACGTAGTTTTGAGGTGGTCAGTCCCTCAGCCTGGAATGAAGTTCAACTCAAAATAATAAAGATACCCAGTTGTTGAGACGTGTCAAATTTTTCGGCCTGTCGGGATTACATCCCATTAATGTTACGATAACCCTAGAATCATGAGAGACGGATAATCTAGAGGCGATCAGACGTCAGCAACACGACTTAGGATTGCATTGCACTGTTGCACGCTTACAGTATGCTAAACAGTGTCAGCAACATACCAGTATTTGGCAAAGGTCAAATACTGCCAACCTAATCAAATTATACCTTCCTATCAGATTCCATGCACTTACCAGTGATGCTCCTCCCTTACTCACAACCCATACACCCATCATCAACCACAATAACGAACAGACATCAACAGAATAAGCTATTTCTGGGGCAACGTTTCGCTCTGTGTAGAGCTTTTACACGTCATAACTTAAAACTTTACATAAGGTGAAGCGCTGTCTCGGAAAAAACAACATATGCCACGACCTGAGTCTTTTCTCAACACCTCACTCGGGTTTATGATAAACACTGCTGGACTCTTACTTCGTCTGTAGATAACCTCGAGTCCACTGATCATCATACATACATTGAAAGATCAGTCCAGCAATCTAGATCAAGCGTTGCAGCAGCCTGCAGTTCAACAAAAACAAGTACTGAGACTAACATCAGACTAAATAACTGCCTGAACAACAATAACTGCCTGAACCCAACAATAACTGCCTGAACTGAACAATAACTGTCTGAACCCTGCAATAACTGCCTGAATCCAAGAATAACTGCCTGAACCAGAATAACTGCCTGAACCTAACAATAACTGTCTGAACCCAGCAATAACTGCCTGAACCCAGAATAACTGCCTGAACCTAACAATAACAGCCTGAACCCAGCAATAACAAAGCTGGCTGCAGTGAGCATAGGGCGAGGTGTAATCTGTAACTCTGGTCTTCAAGCAATTAAAGAGTTCAGTCCACAAAACAGACACTAAGAACATCATAACAGTCTTTAAAAAATGGCCTCAGTTTTCTCAGAACAAATAATAATGTCGTATCTCATTCGTTAGGCTACCATCCCATGTAGGAATCACATACCATGATAATGTTACAAGTGAAAAAGTTGACTGTGCATGTGGCAGGCCGCCCGAAGGTGTGTTAGACTTGGCTGTGCCTGTCTGCAGTGTTGAAGTAATTCTTTGTCGAAAAAGCCTGCTGTGTGCGCGAAACGTTTCAACAATAAAGATACCCAACTGTTGCACGTATAAAACGTCGTCTAGATTACAATACTCTGTGACTGCCAGAACCAAGTAGGGATGTCATTACCTGTGGCAGACAGACGCAGCTGCCACAACTCAACCTCCTATACCTGCCAATTTTATACGTAAGTTCCGTGAAAAGGAACAGAGTATCAGCCATGGATGACGGCCACTCAGAAATGTTACTCTCACTGTCAGTCATCAGTAAATACTGCCATTCACTAGTAACTACTGTCAATCACCAGTAACTACTGTCAATCACCAGTAACTACTGTCAGTCACCAGTAACTACTGTCAGTCACCAGTAACTACTGCCAGTCAGTAGTAACTACTGCCAGTCAGTAGTAACTACTGTCAGTCATCAGTAACTACTGCCAGTCAGTAGTAACTACTGTCAGTCACCAGTAACTACTGTCAGTCACTAGTAACTACTGTCAGTCACCAGTAACTACTGTCAGTCACTAGTAACTACTGTCAGTCACTAGTAACTAGTACCAGTCACCAGTAACTACTGTCAGTCACCAGTAACTACTAACAGTCACCAGTAACTACTGTCAGTCACTAGTAACTACTGTCAGTCACTAGTAACTACTGTCAGTCACCAGTAACTACTGTCAGTCACTAGTAACTACTGTCAGTCACCAGTAACTAGTACCAGTCACCAGTAACTACTGTCAGTCACCAGTAACTACTAACAGTCACCAGTAACTACTGTCAGTCACTAGTAATTACTGTCAATCACCAGTAACTACTGTCAGTCACTAGTAACTACTGTCAGTCACCAGTAACTAGTACCAGTCACCAGTAACTACTGTCAGTCACCAGTAACTAACATCCCAGTAACTACTAACAGTCACCAGTAAATACTGTCAGTCACTAGTAATTACTGTCGTCCCCTAACTACTGTCAGTCACTAGTAACTACTGTCAGTCACCATAATAGTACCAGTCAAGGTTCCCCGTTTCACCAATAACTAGTAACAATCAGCGTAACTAGCACCAGTCCAAAACACGCCAGTCACAGTAACTACTGTCAGTCACCAGTAACAAAAAAATCCCCTAATTGTAAGTCCCGGTAACTACTGATCCCTAACTACCCGTTCATAACTAGTTCCAGTCCCGAACTAGTAACAGTCCCAGAACTTAACAGTCCCAGAACTGAACAGTCACCAGTAACTACTACCAGTCAAATAACTAGTACCAGTCACAAGTAACTACTATCAGTCCCCAGAAAATATAAACAGTCACCAAAAACTAGTACCAGTCAAGTAACTGGGCACTAATAACTAGTACTAGTCA
>WNWK01022021.1:0-33212 GCA_009830355.1 Cherax destructor
TGGTGGAAGGTAAATAGGGAAGAGGAAGAGGATTGTGGGTATGAAGAGGAGCGGAGATAGCGTTGTTATCTTGTTAGTATTCCACATCACGTGAGGGGAGAAGGAAGAGCATGCAACGAGTGTTGCAACATCAAGAGAGCAGAACTAGCTAGCTGCTGCTTCTGCTTTCCGAGGAAATTATTTCATCAATGTATAGCTAGTCTTTCATTTAGACAGATCTAAGGTTTACATCAGGTTAGGGTCATCCTTCCACAACACGGTAAACCAGAACATTATTTCTTCTGCGATTACCTCGTTTGCTTTCATTTTTTCGGCGGTACCTGAGGTTATTGAACCTATCAGAAGACCACAACAACATGAGGTATATTGACTATACGAGTCAAGAATCATGCCTTGCCTTGCCATGCCATGCCTTCACTCCTCCCACAGAAAGAAAGTTTAAACATTTATTGAGTTAAAATTTGTAGAATCTAAGATAACATTCTTGTGAATGGTTAAAAATGAGTTCAGTAATCATTGAGTCTCTCCCATTAAATCAAGAGATGATTTGTTGTTGATGGATGCTGTGTGGATGACGTCATGCTGGTTGTGGAACGTCTCTGCTCCTGATGGTTCTTCTTATTACCTCTTGGCTCCTCCCTTCCCTCTCACCTGGCCCCTCACTCCCTTCCCATCGTCTTGTGTCCTCTCACTACTGCCACCACCATCACCACCTCAGCCATCATCACAAACACCACCACCTCCACAACTACCTCCACTAAATCGACAACATTTCACCGCCTCAACCACCGCCACCACTACTACCACAACCACCCTCTCCCCCATCTCCACAACTACTATGACCATCCATACCACCTGCAACACCAGTATTTCATCACCTCATCAGAAATACTTGGCAACATCCCGTCTCTGCACATGCCTTTACTAGTGCCAGTAGCTTACTGAAAGAACTTGGCACCCTGATAGGTGTAGTAGTAGTAGAGGAGAAGGTTAGAGATAAACGAAAGATTGGGAATATACAGGAAAGACAGACGACTTGGCACTCCACACCAAAGCTGTATTCGAAAACAGGCATGGAAGATTTTTAAAAGAAAAAATGTAAGGATGGAAGGATTGGCTATGACAACATTCACTGCAGTAGCACTGGTTCTACTGTAACAACATTCACTGCAGTAGCACTGGTACTACTGTAACAACATTCACTGCAGTAGCACTGGTTCTACTGTAACAACATTCACTGCAGTAGCACTGGTTCTACTGTAACAACATTCACTGCAGTAGCACTGGTTCTACTGTAACAACATTCACTCGCAGTAGCACTGGTTCTACTGTAACAACATTCACTGCAGTAGCACTGGTTCTACTGTAACAACATTCACGCAGTAGCACTGGTTCTACTGTAACAACATTCACTGCAGTAGCACTGGTTCTACTGTAACAACATTCACTGCAGTAGCACTGGTTCTACTGTAACAATTCACTGCAGTAGCACTGGTTCTACTGTAACAACATTCACTGCAGTAGCACGGGTTTCCCACTGTAACAACATTCACTGCAGTAGCACTGGTTCTACTGTAACAACATTCACTGCAGTAGCACTGGTTCTACTGTAACAACATTCACTGCAGTAGCACTGGTTCTACTGTAACAACATTCACTGCAGTAGCACTGGTTCTACTGTAACAACATTCACTGCAGTAGCACTGGTTCTACTGTAACAACATTTACTGCAGTAGCACTGGTTCTACTGTAACAACATTTACTGCAGTAGCACTGGTTCTACTGTAACAACATTTACTGCAGTAGCACTGGTTCTACTGTAACAACATTCACTGCAGCAACACTGGTACTACTGTAACAACCTTCAGTGCAGCAACACTGGTACTACTGCAATTTTATTGCTTCCTGCAAGCTGCAGTGATGCGAATTTTTTTAAATTTTTTAATGTTACTTTTTAAGGCTGGGCTGCAGGTGGATCGCCCAGTCGGACACCCTTTTTGTAAGTTTCGAACTTGTCAGGGTGTTTGCCACTGCCCAAAATGCACTGTGATTAGTAGAATCTCACATTTGCTAAGTGTTTGTCTAGCTTATTCTCGAAGGACTAACTTGATTTATATCTAAAAGAGAGAGAGAGAGAGAGAGAGAGAGAGAGAGAGAGAGGGGGGGGGGGGGGTAGGGTAGGCAATTTTACGATGGTAATGGGAAGACAGAGAACAGCAATTGTAGTCCGAGTATTGGAATATATTATCTTGGGTTACAGCGTGTAGGGGCATGGGGGATATTGGGGTCTGCAGAGGGGTTGGATCACTGCCCACATACCCAAGTCACGCCACCCTAGTACCTGCCAGATCTCCCCCAGGGGAGGTGTGGCAGGTCCCGAGAGGTAGGTCCCTGTGGAGCAGACAAGAGGCTGTTTGGGTACACTGGGACCAAGGACACTCCTTGGACTTTCTGGGATATAGCAGCAGTAGTAGTAATAATAGCAGCAGCAGCAGTAATAATAATAATAATAATAATAATAATAATAATAATAATAATAATTTTTATTGACACATCGGCCCAAGCCCCTCGCACACAAAACCTCCTTTACTCCATTATTTCCTAGGCCGACCCCTACCCCGCCTTCCTTCCACTCAGATTTATACGCCCCCAAGTCATTCTATTTCATTCCACCCTCTCTAAATGTCCGAACCACCTCAACAACCCCTCCTCAGCCCTCTGGATAATAATTTAAGTAACCCCGCAAACTACACTACGGATTCCCTCTGCATTATATTCACACCGCATATTACCCTCAGACATGACATCTCCATTGCCTCCAGCCTTCTCCATGTTGCAATATTCACCACCCGTGCTTCACACCCATACATTGACCTCTTTGCTTCCACGGATAACGTTCTTTGTCTCCACAGACTCTTTACTGCACCAAAGCAAAGAAGCTATACTGTATGCAGAGGCCCTATCAGACCCACGTAGGGCCAAGGCAAAGACGAGGAACACACTAGGAACAAATAAGAGGTCTGAAGACAATGAAGGAGCTATGCAAGATGCAGGGACTCTAACAGACACCTGCAGGGGCCAGGAACAGCTGAGCAGGAGACAGACCACTGAGCATAGGGGCTTCAGCCAGGGAAAGGATTGAAGGAAGGAACACTCCAATAGGAGGAAATAAACACCTCAGAGGACACAATGGGAGACACAGTGGGAGGCCGAAAGGGAGAAGTCAGTTTTTGTCTACAGGCTCCAGGAAGTCGAAGGGGAAACCCATGATGAAAGAAAACAGGAGAAAAAAGCGATTGAAGGTATCATGAAAGCAATAGGTGAGGGCGACATGACCCAGGTGACAAATTTTTAGAGAATTGAATGGTTTGCAAGGGGAAGAAAACGGCCTCTCAAAGTAATTTTCAAGGCAGAATCAGCTCGAACCATGATCCTGCAGGAGAAAGCATGACTGAGGAACAAACCGGAGTACCAGAGAGTGTACCTCGATCGAGACAGAACTCAAGAGGAAAGGACGATACTGAAAGAGAGGGTACAAAGACGAAAGGAGGAACGAGAGGAAATGACAAAGGCGAGCAGAAAAACTCAGACCCAGGTGGAAGGCCAAACACACCCTCCAGAAACATCCACAGAAGGACTCCAACCAGGACAACCCCAAGGCAACTGAACAATCTAAACCAACACTCACATACTGTTCCCTCTGTCCCCACCCCCCACACCACAAACCCCACCCCTACAGCAACCGCCTATGGGCACTCTGCCCCACCCCCTCATCACAAATCCCACCCCCACTGCAACCCCCCATAGGCCCTGCTAGGGCTCCCACTCCCCCAACCCCAACCCCAACATTCTCCCAGGACCACAGTTTTAGAAAAGAAGTTGAAGGTTTGGTACATGAGCGTGGATGGAATAACAAATAAATATGAAGAGTGGCATGAAAGAATCAATGAGAAGTCCCCAGACACCATAGCAGTCACAGAAACGAAACTCACCGAGACAGTAACAGACGCAATCTTCCCACCAGGATATCAGAACCTGAGGAAAGATAGAAGAGGGGGAGGAGGGGTTGCACTGCTCGTAAAAAACCAATGGAGATTTGAGGAAATGGAAGGCATGGACGAGATTGGAGAAAGGGATTACATAGTAGGTACACTTCAGTCTGGGGAACATAAGGTAGTCATTGCAGTAATGTATAATCCACCACAGAACTGCAGGTGGCAAAGAGAGGAATATGAAGAGAGCAACAGAGCAGTGGTGGACACACTGGCTGAGGTGGCAAGAAGAGCTCACTCGGGCAGAGCAAAGTTACTGGTTGTGGACAATTTCAACCACAGGGAGATCGATTGGGAAAGCCTGGAGCCACACAGGGGTCCCGAAACATGGAGAGCCAAGATGATGGATGTGGTATTGGAAAACCTCATTCATCAACATGCTAAGGACACTACCAGAGAGAGAGGGGAGGATGAACCAGCAAGACTGGACCTCGTGTTCAACCTGAGCAGTTCAGACATTGAGGACATCACATATGAGAGGCCCCTTGGAGCTAGTGATCATGTGGTTCTGTGCTTTGAATACATAGTAGAGTTACAAGTGGAGAGGGTAACAGGAGCTGAATGGGAAAAGCCAAACTATAAAAGGGGGGTTTATACAGGTATGAGGAACTTCCTGCAGGAGGTTCAGTGGGACAGAGAATTAGTAGGAAAGTCAGTAAACGAAATGATGGAATATGTAACAACAAAATGCAAGGAGGCAGAGGAAAGGTTTGTTCCCAAGGGCCACAGAAATAATGGGAAGACCAGAACGAGCCCTTGGTTTACCCGAAGTTGCAGGGTTGCAAAAACTAAGAGCACTAGAGAATGGAAAAAGTACAGAAGACAAAGGACCGAGGAAAATAAAAAATAAGGAGTTTAGTCGAAGATCCAGAAACGAGTATGCACAGATAAGAAGGGAGGCCCAGCGACAGTACGAAAACAACATAGCATCGAAAGTCAAGTCTGACGCGAAACTGCTGTATAGCACATTAGGAGGAAGACAGTCAAAGACCAGGTGATCAGGCTGAGGAAAGAAGGTGGAGAACTCACAAGAAACGATGAAGAGGTATGTGAGAAGCTCAACACGAGATTTAAGGAAGTATTTACAGTGGAGACAGGAAGGACTCTGGGAAGACAAAACAGAGGGGGCATCAACAAGGAATATACCAACAAGTGTTGGATGACATACACACAACTGAGGAGGAGGTGAAGACGCTGCTAAGTGACCTTGATACCTCAAAGGCGATGGGACTGGACATCTCCCCGTGGGTCCTTATAGAGGGAGCAGAGACGCTGTGTGTGCCACTAACCACGATCTTCAACACATCACTCGAAACTGGGCAACTACCTGAGGTATGGAAGACAGCAAATGTAGATCCCATTTTTAAGAAAGGAAACATAAACAAGGCACTCAACTATAGACCAGTGTCACTGACGTGTATAGTATGCAAAGTCATGGAGAAGATTATCAGGAGGAGAGTGGTAGAGCACCTGGAATGGAACAAGATTATAAATGACAACCAGCACGGATTCAGGGAAGGCAAATCCTGTGTCACAAACCTCGAGTTTTATGACAAGGTAACAAAAGTAAGACACGAGAGAGAAGGGTGGGTTGACTGCATTTTCTTGGACTGCAAGAAGGCCTTCGATACAGTTCCTCACAAGAGATTAGTGCAGAAGCTAGAGGATCAGGCACGTATAACAGGAAGGGCACTGCAGAGGATCAGAGAATACCTGACAGGGAGGCAACGAGTCATGGTACGTGATGAGGTATCACAGTGGGCGCCTGTGACGAGCGGGGTCCCACAGGGGTCAGTCCTAGGACCAGTGCTATTTTTGGTATATGTGAATGACATGATGGAAGGGATAGACTCAGAAGTGTCCCTGTTCGCAGATGATGTGAAGTTAATGAGGAGAATTAAATCAGATGAGGATCAGGCGGGACTACAAAGAGACCTGGACAGGCTGGACACCTGGTCCAGCAACTGGCTTCTCGAATTTAACCCCGCTAAATGCAAAGTCATGAAGATCGGGGAAGGGCAAAGAAGACCTCAGACAGAGTATAGGCTAGGTGGCCAAAGACTGTAAACCTCACTCAAGGAGAAAGATCTTGGGGTGAGTATAACACCGAGCACATCTCCAGAAGCACACATCAACCAGATAACTGGTGCAGCATATGGGCGCCTGGCAAACCTGAGAATAACGTTCCGATACCTTAGTAAGGAATCGTTCAAGACACTGTACACTGTGTACGTCAGGCCCATATTTGAGTATGCAGCACCAGTGTGGAACCCACACCTGGTCAAGCACGTCAAGAAATTAGAGAAAGTGCAAAGGTTTGTAAACAAGGTTAGTTCCGGAGCTAAGGGAAATGTCCTACGAAAAAAGGTTAAGGGAAATCGGCCTGACGACACTGGAGGACAGGAGGGTTAGGGAAGACATGATAACGACATACAAAATACGTCGTGGAATAGATAAGGTGGACAGAGATAGGATGTTCCAGAAAGGGGACACAGAAACAAGGGGTCACAATTGGAAGTGGGGAGGAAGCGACTGCTTATCATGTAGTGTATTTCTGCGATAGGTTGGGGGCGGTGCGGGAGTGGTTTAGTCATGTGTTGGGATTGCTGGGGGGTCATTTCGGTGCTGAGGGCTTTGAGTTTGGATGTGAGTGGTATGGATAAGCGGATCCAAAGGGCGGTAGTGTATTTGGTCACTGATTTCATTTATTATTCATGGGCGATGCGTCAGGTGGGGGCTGCTGAGCGCATTAAGATGATGATAGCTGGGTTTTATAGGACTAAATGTCGAACTAAAGAGATTATGGGGGGGAAATGGGAGGTGGATCTCCCGGAGGGTTATCGGAACCTCACAGTGTGGGGGTTAAAGGGAGCGAAAAGGTAAGGGGTAGAGACGGGCTGGTTTTCCGTTTACAAGGGGGGGGGTGAGTGTGAGACGGATAGAGGTGAGAACAGAGGTGGTACAATTCAAGGATAATGTGTGTAATAGGGGTGTCAACTGTCGTGTGTGGGTGTGTATTTACAGTGTGTGAGGGCTCTGTTCAGTTACATGATGGGGTTACCATCAGAAAGATCTGAAAGATCTGGAGAAGGGTCATGGGGGGGTTCTTATAGTGCGGCATGCACCGGGGATCAGGTGTGTGTCATGGGACGTGTTAATCGTTAGATATGTTTTACGGCATTTGAATAAAGGTGTGTCTAATGTTACATTGCAATCCACATGATGTGGAAAACAATTGTTTATATATATTTTAGTGGTTAATGTTCTTGGGCGTGTATTGAGAGGTTCTTGGATATGTATTGATAGGTTGTGTATGTTGAACATTGAATTCTTTATACATGAACGCCGGTGATTTGTGGCGTTTTGTCAATGTTTGTCATTGTGTTGATTGAGAAAGTGTGAATGTGCGATAGTCTTATCGCGGTAGGAAATGTTTATATATATTTTGTGTTTAATATTATCTAATGTGTGTGCTTCTTATGTTCTGATATTTATGATTAAATAGTGTGGGAGATTGTAGTACGTGTGTGTCATATTGGATAATTTGGTGTTCTTGGATATGTATTATTTTGCTATGTGCTTTGTACCCTGTTTCAATAAAATATAAAAAAAAAAAATTGGAAGCTGAAGACTCAGACGAGTCAAAGGGATGTTAGGAAGTATTTCTTCAGTCATAGAGTTGTCAGGAAGTGGAATAGTCTAGCAAGTGATGTAGTGGAGGCAGGAACCATACATAGCTTTAAGACGAGGTATGATAAAGCTCATGGAGCAGCGAGAGAGAGGACCTAATAACAGTCAGTGAAGAGGCGGGGCCAGGAGCTAAGTATCGACCCCTGCAACCACAATTAGGTGAGTACACACACACACACAGCAGTTCACTGAGGAGAAAAGCAGGAATCTAGTGTGTGGTGGTGTTTGAAGATGAGTGCTGGATCAGGTGGTGAGAGGTCAGGTGGTCAGGTGCTGACCTGGCGGCGGAGGGCTGGCAGATACTTCCGCTCACAAGCAGGCACATGCTGATTTCGTCGACTGCTCTTGTGTTTACCATATGCTGTGCATATTGCAATTTGGGGGTTTGGAGAATGCGCTGTTGCTGCTGTCCTCACTTCTGGGTTGCTGCTTCAGCTTCTGGTGTTGGAGCAACTGTTGGTGCTGTTGCTATTGCTGCTCTCCTCACTGCTGCTTCTAGTGTTGGGCTACTGCTACGCTGTTGTTACTGTTGTTACTGGTTTACTCTTGCTGCTGCTTCTGCATCCAGTCATTGCGTGCAAGTCAAGAAGCACTTCTTTTTGTGTCTTTGTAAATCTCCCCTTGCTTGAAAATTTTGAATGCATTTTCCCCTTTGTTTCCTGCTTGTGACCTGAGAAACCATAGCTCATGTTCATTCCAAGAAAGTGATGCGAGTAGCACCAAAAGATCGGTATCTTGGCCGACGACAATGACAGGATCACCATCAGCGTCATGTTGCAAAGCAACCTTTGTGATTAAAGCATCGGCGTCAGCCCTCCTAATGTAATTTTATTCCACCTTCCGACAGTTGGAACATTAGGCCACTAATAACAGCCTTCCTATTTGTTTTGTTCAATGGATAATCAGATTTTATGGTGCTTGCAAATGTTCTCACTAATGTGAATGACTTTTGTTTTTGTGTGTGTAGTGATGATACTGTTGTCCGTTTGTAGTTGGACTGTCAGGGTCCAACCCTCTCCTTCCTCTGATGAAACGACATTATTTACACTTATTGGTTTAACGATTGCCTTAAAATAATAACCTGAAATTGGAATTATGATTCAAAGAGCAAGAAAAGTCTTAGACTTAGAATGTTACGTTCTTATGAAGTATATCAGTGATTGAGAGACTTAAGAAAAGTCTTAGAGATATTAGAATGTTACGTTCTTATGAACTATATCAGTGATTCAGAGAGCAAGAATAGTCTTAGACTTCGAATGTTGCGGTCTCATGAATTTCAATGAGAGACGTATATAAATTAGAAATGTAGAGAGAAGCGTCTCCAATAGCAGAGTAGTTGGGCATGATGGGCTGGCTGCAGCAGCAACAGCATATAAATATGCTCGTGATAGCCTCTCACTCTTCCCGAGCATATTAATAATCGTATAATTTATAATCCAGTTCGTACCCAATAGGATCTTAAATGTGTTCAAAATCCATCTCTTTAAAAGATAAAAGGACCTACAAATCTAAGAACTTCTAACCCATTGAAATAGGTGCAGTGTTGTCTAATTTTCATAAAATTGTGATGTTAGAGAGACGTAAAGATTTTTTTTTTTTTACAGAATACGGATGTACGTTTTGTTGGTTGAGTAATTAAACTTTAAGCCTATAGTGTGTTTAATGGACTTCCTGCCAAGAATGTATTAATCAACAAAATAGAGATTAAAGTAGACTAACACTGTTTATACACTGAGGGACATACACTCTCAGTGTTTATCCTGTATACATTTAATATTTAAATTGATCTTGATATTTAGATAAGGATCTTAGTTCTAAAGGCAGTCATATATTTATATAACACTCAACTGTATCTACTGATCTTAGTAAATAATGGATTTTTTCGCCATGTTAAAAACATTTATATATTAGTTGTTGCAGCGGTAAACTTGTCACTGGTTTAGTATATTCATCAAAGCTGTGTGCTGAATTGGAGGATGACACTAATTAACACCTAGGTCGGGGAACCGGGGTAAACTTCCCCAAATGGGGTAAAAATGAAAATCTACGGGATAATGGAGGCTCAATAAACATATAAATAAAATTGCACAAAAATTTATTATTTAATAAGCGAGGCAAATTGTGAAAGTTATATCTTTTTCAGACAAATATTTTTTTTTTTTTTTTTAGGTTTCTCCAAAACCTGAAGTGAAAATGTTTTCAATGAAATTCCTTAGTTCCCTATTGAGATTTTTATTAAATTTGTCTGTTACTATTTTTTTTTATTCCATTTCAGCTTATTTTTCATTTTATTATTTTGATAATTTTGTGTTTTATTTTTAAAGTTGCTTTATCGCGTATAATACATACTTTTCTCCATACAAATGGGTTCAATAAATTATTTTGAATCTGAATGCTCCATGTGTTTTCCGGATTCTGTGGACTTTCAAGTCTAGTGTGTAATTTCCCTCTACACAAATTTGTTTTGGGGTGATACCCAAAAAAACACTTCGCAGACCTCTGAATTATTATTAACAGTGCTGCAGGAGACTTGGGGGAGATGTGACAACAACATGTAAGATACTCAGGGCTGTTAAAGAATTACAACACACACACACACGGAACTATGATAAGCGACGAAGATGGAAAGTAATTACAGAGACGAGCCACAAACTGAAGAACCCAACATAAAGTCACATAACGTCTTTACAACCCAACATAGTCACATAGCATCTTTACAACCAACATAGTCACATAGCATCTTTACAACCAACATAGTCACATAGCATCTTTACAACCAACATAGTCACATAGCATCTTTACAACCAACATAGTCACATAGCATCTTTACAACCAACATAGTCACATAGCATCTTTACAACCAACATAGTCACATAGCATCTTTACAACCAACATAGTCACATAGCATCTTTACAACCAACATAGTCACATAGCATCTTCACAACCCAGCATAAGCTCACAGATCTGGTAAACACAGACACAAGAACTAAGAATTGAAGAGAAACCACTGACAGAATGAGAGCGTACTATATATCATCACTCCAAATATTGAAAATGGGAAGGGTAACCCAGAGCAAACTTGAGTGCCAGAGAGAGAGAGAGAGAGAGAGAGAGAGAGGAACTGCTATCACAAAACGTATGATGTACCTACAAGTGTGTGTGTTCGTGTGCATATATATATATATATATATATATATATATATATATATATATATATATATATATATATATATATGTAGGGAAGTTCGTGAGGCAGTGGGTAGAATGAAAGGGGTAAGGCAGCTGGGATTGATGGGATAAAGATAGAAATGTTAAAAGCAGGTGGGGATATAATTTTGGAGTGGTTGGTGCTATTATTTAATAAATGTATGGAAGAGGGTAAGGTACCTAGGGATTGGCAGAGAGCGTGTATTGTTCCTTTGTATAAAGGCAAAGGGGACAAAAGAGAGTGCAAAAATTATAGGGGAATAAGTCTGTTGAGTGTACCTGGTAAAGTGTATGGTAGAGTTATTATTGAAAGAATTAAGAGTAAAACAGAAAGCAGGATAGCAGATGAACAAGGGGCTTTAGGAAAGGTAGGGGTGTGTAGACCAAGTGTTTACAGTGAAACATATAGGTGAACAGTATTTGGATAAGGGTAAAGATGTTTTGTGGCATTTATGGATTTGGAAAAGGCGTATGATAGGGTAGATAGGGGGCAATGTGGCAGATGTTGCAGGTGTATGGAATAGGAGGAAGGTTACTGAAAGCAGTGAAGAGTTTTTATGAGGATAGTGAGGCTCAGGTTAGAGTGTGTAGGAGGGAAGGGACTATTTCCCAGTAAAAGTGGGTCTTAGACAAGGATGTGTGATGTCACCGTGGTTGTTCAATATGTTTATAGATGGGGTTGTAAGAGAAGTGAATGCGAGGGTCTTGGCAAGAGGTGTTGGGCTAAAAGATAAAGAAGCAAATACAAAGTGGGAGTTGTCACAGTTGCTTTTTGCTGATGACACTGTGCTTTTGGGAGATTCTGAAGAGAAGCTGCAGAGGTTGGTGGATGAATTTGGTAGGGTGTGTAAAAGAAGAAAATTGAAAGTGAATATAGGAAAGAGTAAGGTGATGAGGATAACAAAAAGAATAGGTGACGAAAGATTGGATATCAGATTGGAGGGAGAGAGTATGGAGGAGGTGAATGTATTCAGATATTTGGGAGTGGACATGTCGGCGGATGGGTCTATGAAGGATGAGGTGAATCATAGAATTGATGAGGGGAAAAGGGTGAGTGGAGCACTTCGGAGTCTGTGGAGACAAAGAACCTTGTCCATGGAAGTAAAGAGGGGAATGTATGAGAGTATAGTTATACCAACGCTCTTATATGGGTGTGAAGCATGGGTGATGAATGTTGCAACGAGGAGAAGGCTGGAGGCAGTGGAGATGTCGTGTCTGAGGTCAATGTGTAGTGTAATATAATGCAGAGAATTCGGAGTTTGGAAATTAGAGGAGGTGCGGATTACCAAAACGATTGTCCAGAGAGCTGAGGAGGGTTGTTGAGGTGGTTTGGACATGTAGAGAGAATGGAACGAGACAGAGTGACTACGAGAGTGTATAAATCTGTAGTGGAGGGAAGGCGGGGTAGGGGTCGGCCTAGGAAAGGTTGGAGGGAGGGGGTAAAGGAAGTTTTGTGTGCGAGGGGCTTGGATTTCCAGCAAGCATGTGTGAGCGTATTTGATAGGAGTGAATGGAGGCATATGGTTTTAATACTTGACGTGCTGTTGGAGTGTGAGCAAAGTAACATTTATGAAGGGATTCAGGAAACCGGCAGGCCGGACTTGAGTTCTGGAGATGGGAAGTACAGTGCCGGCACTCTGAAGGAGGGGTGTAAATGTTGCAGTTTTATAACTGTAGTGTAAAGCACCCTTCTGGCAAGACAGTGATGGAGTGAATGATGATGAAAGTTTTTCTTTTTCGGGCCACCCTGCCTTGGTGGGAATCGGCCGATGTGTTAATAAAAAAAAAAATATATATATATATATAAACAAGTGTTCTGCAGCGTTGCACGTTTACTGATAACTGGATGCACGAAATAAGTACCTGGAACCCGATAAGAAAAACGTTAGCATTCAAAAATGGTGACACGATATTACTCATGTGTATATGTTATTAATAACAACTTTTGGATATTCTTCCCGTGTACATGTCATTGATAACAACGTCCCCTGGATAGTCCTTCCGTATGTGTCATTAATAACGTCCCCTGGATAGTCCTTCCGTGTATGTGTCATTAATAACGTCCCCTGGATATTCCTCCCGTGTATGTCATTAATAACGTCCCCTGGATAGTCCTTTCGTATGTGTCATTAATAACGTCCCTTGGATATTCCTCCCGTGTATGTGTCATTAATAAAGTCCCCTGGATATTCCTCCCGTGTATGTGTCTAATAACGTCCCCTGGATATTCCTCCCGTGTATGTGTCATTAATAACGTCCCTTGGATATTCCTCCCGTGTATGTATCATTAATAAAGTCCCCTGGATATTCCTCCCGTGTATGTGTCTAATAACGTCCCCTGGATATTCCTCCCGTGTATGTGTCATTAATAACGTCCCTTGGATATTCCTCCCGTGTATGTGTCATTAATAAAGTCCCCTGGATATTCCTCCCGTGTATGTGTCTAATAACGTCCCCTGGATATTCCTCCCGTGTATGTGTCATTAATAACGTCCCCTGGATAGTCCTCCCGTGTATGTGTCATTAATAACGTCCCCTGGATAGTCCTTATGTATGTGTCATTAACAACGTCCCCTGGATATTCCTCCCGTGTATGTGTCATTAATAACGTCCCCTGGATATTCCTCCCGTATACATGTCACTGACAATGTTTCTTAGATATTCCTCCCGTTTTTATAAATGTCTGTATGTGTCATTAATAACGTCCCCTGGATATTCCTCCCGTGTATGTGTCATTAATAACGTCCCCTGGATAGTCCTTCCGTATGTGTCATTAACAACGTCCCCTGGATATTCCTCCCGTGTATGTCATTCTTAACGTTACCTGGATATTCCTTCCGTATACATGTCACTGACAATGTTTCTTAGATATTCCTCCCGTTTTTATAAATGTGTGTATGAGTGCGCAACTCTATTGATAATCGTTAACGGTTCCATTATAAAGTTCAGCATAATTCACGGACGCCACTCTAGCTTCACACTGAAGGGTTCTTTATCTCAGTAATCAGTGGTAACCTCCCCTTTCTTGGATAAAAAACTGATTACCAATCATTCCCCAGGTCCAGTGTGATCTTCCAGGATTTAACTGTTTTTTCGTTGAATATAACAAACTCAACACCAAACCCAGCACACTAAAGTCAACACTGAACTCGGCACAATAAACTCATCACACTAAACACAATAAACTCATCACACTAAATTCAACTTAGTAAACTCAACACAATAAACCTAACACACTAAGGTCAACACACTACGCTCAACATACTACGCTCAACACACTAAACTCAACGTACTAAACTCAACACACTAAGCTCAACAAACTAAACTGGACTAGACAAATACATGTACACGTAACCGGATTGACAAATGGACATTTATCAAGTTAACTGCAAAGTGAATGTCGGCAGGTCAGGTTACCACCCCCCCCCCACACACACACACTTTAAAGAGGTTAATATTCAGTTAATAAGTTAGTCCTCCTCGCTTGTACCTCATTACAGTAACAGCATATACAGTGCCGACAAAATGTGCTGTGGAAAAATAAACACATAAGCAGTATAATGTGATCCTTTATTGACAACGTTTCGCCCACGCAGTGGGCTTTATCGAGTCACAAACAGATCTCATTTCCATTGTGTCGGTATTTTATACCATTTATTTCCACTTGTGTGCTGTAGTGAAGCTCAGTTAGATATCCAGATATACTACTCCGTCTTTATTACTTCGTTCATGTCTCCAGGTGAATTTCCCCGTTCACACACCAACGTCAGCGCACTTCTTGCCCTGGAGACGTTCTCAACATTTCTCTCAATTTTATGGTAAACATCTGCGGGAACTCGTCATCCCTAAACGTTTCATACGTCGGGTTTAGGTAGGAGAAAAAAAACGATTTGTGTTTGGGAAATTCCCTGTGAACAACATCCTGTGGGTCTTCAAAAGTTACAACCTCGTCAGGAAGTGTGTGTGTGTGTGTGTGTACTCATCTAGTTGTGGTTGCAGGGGTCGATACATAGCTCCTGGCCCCGCCTCTTCACTGGCCTCTACTGGGTCACTCTCCCCGCACCATTAGCTTTATCATACCTCTTCTTAAAGCTATGAATGGATCCTGCCTCCACTACATCGCTTCCCAAACTATTCCACTTCCTGACCACTCTGTGACTGAAGAAATACTTCCTAACATCTTCAACTTCCAACTGTGCCCCCTTGTTGCTGTGTCCCATCTCTGGAACATTCTGTCTCTGTCCACCTTGTCAATTCCTCTCAGTATTTTATATGTCGTTATCATGTCCCCCCTTTCTCTCCTGTCCTCCAGTGTCGTCAGGTCGATTTCCCTTAACCTCTCCTCGTAGGCCATACCCCTTAGCTCCGGGACTAGTCGTGTTGCAAACCTTTGCACTTTCTCTAGTTTCTTTACGTGCTTGGCTAGGTGTGGGGTTCCAAACTGGTGCTGCATACTCCAATATGGGCCTAACGTACACAGTGTACAGGGTCCTGAACGATTCCTTATTAAGATGTCGGAATGCTGTTCTTAGGTTTGCTAGGCGCCCGTATGTTGCAGCAGTTATTTGGTTGATGTGCGCCTCAGGAGATGTGCCTGGTGTTATACTCATCCCAAGATCTTTTTCCTTGATTGAGGTTTGTAGTCTCTGTCCCCCTAGACTGTGTGGTGTGTGTGTGTGTCTATCTGTCTATCCGTCTGTCTCAGTTTTCCAGAGCGAAGTCGAATGAGGCTACATTGACCGAAAGATAAATTAAAATGATGTGTCCTAGGCACATGTCGATTAGTGTGTGTGTGAGTGTGTGTGCGTTTATCCAACAACCTTTTTCATCCATTCTATATCCGATGACGTTAGATGGTTCATACTGGTCAGCCGGTGGAATATAAAGTACTACTCCTTGAGGAAGGAGGCGGGGGAGGGGGGGAGAGGAATCTAAGCGCACGCGGAAGCCTTCTAACACATGATGGAACATATAGGCAACCGTTTAGTGCGTACTTGAATGTACACGGGGACCGTCTAGTGTTGTTAAAACGAACACGGGTTCTGTTCATGCCTTTTTTTGGGGGGGAGGAGGGATATGATTAATTTGTCAGGGGGCATGAACAGAACACGAGTTCTGTTCATGCCTTTTTTTTGAGGGGGGGGAGGGATATGATTAATTTGTCAGGGAAAATCACGAGACAGGTCTTTTGTCAAAACATGACCTTTTCAGTTGTGCCTGTAATGTGATGGACTACGGCATCAACAACCACTGGCTTACCAGTCACGTACATGTTATGATGGACCACGGCAGCAACGACCACTGGCTTACCAGTCACGTACATGTTATGATGGACCACGGCAGCAACGACCACTGGCTTACCAGTCACGTACATGTTATGATGGACCACGGCAGCAGCGACCACTGGCTTACCAGTCGCGTACATGTTATGATGGACCACGGCAGCAGCAACCAATGGTTTTCCAGTCACGTACATGTTATGATGGACCACGGCAGCAACAACAACAGGCTTACCAGTCACGTACATGTTATGATGGACTACGGCAGCAGCAACCAATGGCTTACCAGTCACGTACATGTTATGATGGACTACGGCAGCAGCAACCAATGGCTTACCAGTCACGTACATGTTATGATGGACCACGGCAGCAGCGACCACTGGCTTACCAGTCACGTACATGTTATGATGGACCACGGCAGCAACAACCACAGGCTTACCAGTCACGTACATGTTATGATGGACCACGGCAGCAGCAACCAATGGCTTACCAGTCACGTACATGTTATGATGGACCACGGCAGCAACGACCACTGGCTTACCGGTTACCTACATCCCTGGACACTGTCCAATGAAGCGACCTTGCTTAGTGTCATGCACGTAGGTATGTCTACCTGACGTGCTGTATTTCTGTGGCCACCTGACGCACGTGCCATAATTAGCTTTCTCAACAAGCTGATACTTACCACTTAAGAGTCGACAGACGGAAATGTTTATCATCTCAGCGATGACCTGTAATTCTAATGTGAAATCAATGCTATTATTTTTTTGTGTTTGTGATGCAGTTTCTCTTCCACTGTGTCCGAAGTCTTGAAGGCTGGTGTCTTGATGCTGGTGAAGGGCTCTTTGATCTAAGGAAATGGAGCTACACTTTTCTTCACGTCAAACTTCATGACCTCCCATTTCTCAGGCGCTGAATTGTTGGGACCCTCCTCTTCTCCAGGTCAAACTTTATTACCTCAAATTTCCCAGGCGCTGAATTGTTGGGACCCTCCTCTTCTCCAGGTCAAACTTCGTTACCTCCCATTTCCCAGGCACTAAATTGTAGGTACCCTCCTCTTGTTCAGGTCAAACTTCATGACCTCCCATTTCCCAGGCGCTGAATTGTAGGTACCCTCCTCTTCTTCAGGTCAGGCTTCGTTACCTCCCATTTCCCAGGCTTTGTTTGGCGCTTTCTGTTTTATCCAGAAATACAAAATGTGAATTGGCTTAATGTGTTAATCTGTGTGATGTCATCTGATATTTCTCAGTGTTTTCACATTATTAATTTTCTTGTCAATCACTTTTGTGAAATTAAATTTTTAAACTGTAAGATAAAAGTGTCAAATCGTACTGATTTAAATGAACCTTTTATATTTAATCGAGTTAATGAAAATGTTGTTGTTATATTGTTAATGATGGAAAAGACACGTACCAGAGTATGAACACTTTGATAACACCAGAGTGAACATTTGAGGTTATACATGTTGATAACACCAGAGTGAATACCTTGATAACACCAGAGTGAATACCTTGATAACACCAGAGTGAATACCTTGATAACACCAGAGTGAACACTTGAGGTTATACACATTGATAACACCAGAGTGAATACTTGAGGTTATATACATTGATAACACCAAAGTGAACACTTATACAGGGAAATAGCACCAAATTAAACACTTGCATAACACACGTAGACATGTGTAACTTGAACTTTGATAATGTTCACCTCAAACCACAACTTTTGAAGTTATTCTCACACCTCAAGTTTTAACTCTATCAAGTTATTAATATAGCTCAAGTTTTAGTCTTATAAAGTTCTTGATACAACTCAAGCTTAACTTTATAAAGTTCTTGATACAGCTTAGGCTATTTAAAGACTTTGTTTAACCAAGGGAGCTTGAGACTGCTTAACCAGAGGAGCTTTTAAGACTTTATGTAACTAAGGGAGCTTGAGACTGCTTAACCAGAGGAGCTTTTAAGACTTTATGTAACTAAGGGAGCTTGAGACTTTAGCTGAATATAGAAGAGTGAATCACCACAGCGTGTCGAGCTTTGATTGTGTCTAATGGATAATAATCAGGTGAGGAGGATGAAGAGAAGGGAAAGGAAGAAGAGGAGGAACAGTAGGAGTAGTAAGAGCAGCAGCAGAAGCAATAGTAGTATAGTAGTAGTCGTTGGAGGAGCAATATTAGTAGTAGTAATAGTAGGAGTAGGAGGAGGACAAGAAGAAAAAGAGGAGGAAGAAGGGGATAGAGAGACTGCACGAGTGACATTAAGGCTGCGTGTTACCTGTTCACCACCAGTCAAAAATACTTTAATTCCTACAGTAGGAATTTCAGCATATTCTCAGCATAAATACACTGAGAGACATACACCTCACATTGTATATATACTGTGTGGGTTGGTGTATCACTGAGATATATCACTGAAATCACACTAGACCTAGTCTTCCTAGAGTCTAGAGAGAGGGCCGCGGCTCCCAAGGAAATATAAAATATTCTCAGTGGAGGGGGCGAGAGCTTCCCATCCCCAGTGAACCAATAAAAAATGCTGACTTAATTTTAATCCTAAATTATTAATTTTGTAATCAAGGGGAAGTGTTAAATTTAAAGGACGGGGGTCATACAGCGCCTGAATGAATGGAATGTAATCAGATGGCTCCATTTCATTGCAACAAAGATGTCCTTCACAAATATCAAGGCTCCCCACATAAACGGTTTGATCTTCGTAGAAAACAGCATTTAATAACATTGGAAGGTAATTGAATGACATGACTACGGTTGTGGATGTAGTCAGTTGGGCGAATGTAATGCTTTCAATTCTAAGAATATTCAGTATTTTATATGAAGAGATATGGTGTGACTATGGTGTTGTATTATACTTATATGATATGCTGAAGTAAGAGGTTATTCTTTGAAGAAAGAGAAGTTAATGATGAGTTAAGATACATTGTACGTCTAAATTATTCTGTATATAAGGTACACTGTGGAAACATAAACTATGTTTTCGCTGCATATTCTATCACGCAGGATAAGTACATAAGATAAATCTGTCGTCCTGAGCTGGGAGACTTAACTAGGGTGATGAGGTGATGGTCAAGTGTTATACTGTAGATTCCGTAGCTACGACAACTTCAGAGATTTCCTTCCAGCAGGGCTAGTGTCCTTCCTGCAAGGTTGGTGTCTTTCCAGTAGGTTTGATATCCTTCCAGCAGGGTTGATTTCCTTCCAGCATGGCTAAGGTCCTATCAATGTTGGTGTCTACCATCACGGCTAGTGTCCTTCCATTAGGGTTAGTATCCTTCCAGGAGGATTGGTGTCCTCCAGCAAGGCTAGTGTCCTTCCAGCAAGGATGGTGTCCTGCCAGTATAGTTGATGTCCTTCCAGTAGGGCTAGTGTCCTTCCAGCGGGGCTAGTGTCCTTTCAACAGGATTGTCCTTCCAGCAGGATTGTCGTTCCATCAGGGCTAGTGTCCTTCCAGCAGGGCAGTGTCCTTCCAGCAGGATTGCTCTTTCTGCAGGATTTATGTACTTCCAGCAGGGCTTGTGTCCTAGTAAGGTTTGTGTCCTTCAAGCAGGGCCAGGGTCCTTCCAGCAGGGATGGTGTCCTGGCTGAGTTTATAAGCCTTCCAGCAGGGTTCATCAGCCTTCCAAAATACTGTGGGGTCCTTCCAGCAGAGTTTATGAATCTTTCAGCAGGGTTTATGAACCTTCCAGCAGGGTTTATGAACATTCCAGCAGGGTTCATCAGCCTTCCATGTGTTCTTCCAGCAGGGTTGACGAACCTTTCAGCAGTGTTTATGAACCTTCCAGATGCTGTGGTGTCCTTTCAGCACCGCTGGAGTTGCTGCTACATGAGGACTGCCATTTTCAAAATAACTTATCCCATACAGATTGAGGAGAATGACTGGAGTTGTGGTGTCTGTGAGTGAGAGTGAGTTAGCCTTGTTGGATGTCCTTGGCCTTACACTGCCCACACGCCCAGATACTCCAGGTGATCCTACCTCAGTTATGTTCCTTCACTTAGGAATGTCTACACTTTCTACTCTTGATGCTTTGATACTGGTGAAGGGCTCTTGATCCTAAGAAATGGGGTTATTAGCTCGTTTGATCAAACCTGATTACCTTCCTACAGGTTTAACGCTTTCCATTGAATATAATAAGTTGTTACTGTTGAATTTGCGCTCTCTCTCTCTCTCTCTCTCTCTCTCTCTCTCTCTCTCTCTCTCACACACACACACACACACACACACACACACAGTGACTCACAAATTAGAGGAAGCAGGGATATAAAACAAGGCACTAAAGTTCATCAAGGAATAACCACCGATCCGAGGAATGAGGGTATTGGTAAAGACAGACTTGTTGGGATGGGAAAGTGTAACAAGGATCAGTAATTGGACCATTATTGTTCTTAATATGTAGACGACCTGCCAGAGAGATTAAATGATGTACGTCGTTGTTTGTCTATGATGTAAAACTGCAAAGAATACGAACGGAAGGGGATAGAGACACAATAAAGAAAGACCTGGACCAGTAGCAAAGGAGGTCAAACAAGTGGTTAAATAAGTGCATGGTCATGCGAATTGATTTATGGGTTGCACACTCATGTTGCAAATCTCCCTTTCTACCACATACCAATGGTTTATGCCAAATTCTGATTATATCATCCGCATGTCAGAGAAATCACGATTCATCAGACAAGACAATATCTTTACAATCTTCAACTGTCCAGTTTTGGTAAGCCAGTACCCACTTTAGCCTCAGTTTCCTGTTCTTAGCTGACAGGGGTGGAACCCGGTATGGATTTCTGCAGCTGTAGCCCATCCACTTTAAGGATCGACGTGTTATGCATTCTCGGATGCATTTCTGCATACCTCTATTGTAATGCGTAGTTATTTGAGTAACTGTCACCTTCCTGTCATCCTGCAACATTAACTCCCCTCCTTCAGAGTGCAGACACTGTACTTCCCATCTCCAGGACTCAAGTCAGGCCTGCCGGTTTCCCTGAATTCCTTTATAAATGTTACCTTGCTTACACTCCAACAGCACGTCAAGTCCTAAAACCCATTTGTCTCCATTTGCTCCTATCTAACACGCTCAGGCACGCTTGCTGGAAGTCCAAGCCCTTCTCACAGAAAACCTCCTTTACCCCCTCCCTCCAACCTTTCCTAGGCCGACCCCTACCTTGCCTTCCCTTCACTACAAATTTATACACTCTAGAAGTCATTCTATTTTGTTTCATCCTCTCTACATGTCCGAACCACCTCAGCAACCCCTCCTTAGCCTTCTGGATAATAGTTTTGGTAATCCCGCACCTCCTCCTAATTTCCAAACTACGAATTCTGTGCATTATATTCACACCACACATTTCTCTCATACATGATATCTCCACTGCCTCCAGCCTTCTCCTTGTTGCAACATTCACAACCCATGCTTCACACCCATATAAGAGCGTTGGTGTAACTATATTCTCATACATTCCCCTCTTTGCTTCCATGGACAAAGTTCTTTACCTCCACAGACTCCTCACTGCACCACTCACTTTTTTCCCCTCATCAGTTCTATGATTCACCTCATCTTTCATAGACCCATCTGCTGACACATCCACTCCTAAATATCTGAATACATTCACCTCTTCCATACTCTCTCCCTCCAATCTGATATCCACTCTTTTGTCACTTTCAATTTCCTTCTTTTACACACCCTACCAAACTCATCCACCAACCTCTGCAACTTCTCTTCAGAATCTCCCAAAAGTAGTGTCATATATATGTCTTGCCGAATAGGTAAAACTGGTCAGTTTGCAAGAACTCATTTAAAATTAATAATTTTGTACTAAAAGAACCTTAGAAAACTTATCTAACCTTATTATAACAAGCGCAATTTAATTTAGACTAATCCAACTAAATATATTTTAGATAAGTTTACAATAATTTAATAAACAAAGACAATGAAATATATTTTTTTCATTAGGTTCAGAATGATTTTTTGCAAAATTATTGCATACACAAATTTTCGCTTGCCTTATTCGGCAAGAAGAGTGTTGCAATTTAAGCCAACATCGCAAGTTTTACCTATTCGGCACGACATATATATATATATCATAAAAAGTCAGGTGTTGTTGGGGGTTGGCAGCGAGGTGTAGTCTTGTCCTTATATGCTGTTAACCTTTTATTTTTATAGTTCCTTGATAATGTGAGAAGTCACGAAAGTGCTTTGAATTTAACTATTTTTTCACAGTGGTTGTTCTGCATATATATATTTATATATATATATATATATATATATATATATATATATATATATATATATATAATATATAAATAAAATTGTAATATTATATATAATATAATACGTCATATTAGAAAATATTAGCTAATGTGTAATTTTATCATGTGGTAGTTCATCTTTATTATACTTAAATATTTGCTTGGTTCAGTTAGTCCATGTCTTTTCTGTCTTCTAATTGCTTCTCTTTCTTGTTGGCATCTCTCTCTCTTCTTTTCTCTCTCTCTTCTTCTCTTCCTCTCTTCTCTCCTCTCTCTCTCTCTCTCTCTCTCTTCATCTTTCTAATTTCTTCTTGTCTTCTTGTTTTCCTCTTGCTTTTTTTGTCTCTTGTTTTCTCCTTATTTTCCATTCCCTTTTTCCTTCCTATTTTTCACTCATAATTTTCCTTCCTGTATTCCTTCCTATTTTTTCATTCATATTGTTGCTTCCTATTTTTCATTTGTTTCTCCTATTTTTTAGTTCTTATTTCTTCCTATTTTTACATTCATTTTTTCCTTCCTATTTTTTACCTTTTTGTTTCTCCTTCCTATTTTTTCAGATTTTCCTTCCTGTTTTTTCCTATTTCTCCTTCCTGTTTTTCCTTTCTATTTTTCCTCCTTCATTTGTTTTTGTGACTCCATAGCTGCTGCTCTTATTCTTCCTTTTACTCCTCCTTATCTTTCTTTACCTCCTTACTTCCCCGCAGTTTATCTACTCCCTTTCCTTCCTTTTCCTCTTTCCTTCCCTTACTTCTTCTCTCCTCCCCTTACTCTTTCATTCCTCTCCTCTTCCACCTTTTCCCCCTTCCTTCCCTCACCAGCTGGCTCTCTTCTCACTCGCCACTTTCCCTTCCTGTTATTACCATGATTTCTCACATTGCGACCTTCCTTCCCCCTCCCCTCCATCCACTCTCCGTCCCTCCCCCTCCCCTTTCCTCCCATCCCCGTCCCTCTCTCCTCCCCGCCTCCTCTCTCCGTCCCTCCACTCTCCTCCCCGCCTCTCCTCTCTACTTCCCTCTCCTCCCCGACCCTCTGATCTGCGTCTTTTCATCTCCGGGATCTTTTGAGGGACTGGAATATTTTTGGCGTTAGCTTGCAGTGGCGCGCGAGCATGCGTGTGCTCGCGTGCGTATGAAATTTCGTTCATGCTCATCGAATTGTATTTGCGGTGCCGTGTCTCAGCTCCTAAGTTCGCCTCGTAACTTTCCTTGACGGTCATTACTGATGTTTGGTATGCATTAAGTTTGCTTCCACCACCTCATTCCACTTTTCAACCACTGTGAGATTGAAGTACTTACTAACATTCCAGTGGCTCATCTCTGTTCATCATTAAAGTTTTGTACATTGTAATCATATCTCCCCTAGATCTTCTCTTCGACGAGGTAACCAGTTCAGTTCCTTCAACCTTTAATCATAGTGCATTCCTCAATTCTGGGACTAATCTAATTACACATGCATGATCGGATGGGATCTCCTTCTACTCGATGACTGACCTAACATATGACGTATGGAAAGTCTTGACGGATTCTTTGTTAAAATTCCTGAATGCTGTTGCGTTGCTCAGTTGTCTTGCATGTGTCGGTGATGTTATACTGTTAGGTGGACCTCCAGCGTCATTCTTGGTGTTATATTAATCCCCAGGTTCTTCTGTTTCAACAAAATTTGCACTTTCTCCGAGTTGTGTTGTGTCTACCCTCCTGGAGTATACCTGGAGAGGGTTTCGGGGGTCAACGCCCCCGCGGCCCGGTCTGAGACCAGGCCTCACCTGAAGAAATACTTCATAATGTCCCTGTGACTCATCTGAGTTTTCAGCTTTCATCTGTGCCTTCGTGTTTCTGTTTCTCATCTCTCAAGCAATCCGTCCCTATTCACATTAACTTCTTTCAGTATTTTGTACGTGATTATATCACTCCTAGTCCTTGTGTGTGTGTGTGCTGGTACACGTGGTGTATGTGTGTGTGTGTGTGCGTGTGTGTGCGTGCTGGTACACGTGGTGTGTGTGTGTGTGTGCGTGCTGGTACACGTGGTGTGTGTGTGTGTGTGCGTGATGGTACACGTGGTGTGTGTGCGTGTGTGCGTGCTGGTACACGTGGTGTGTGTGCGTGCTGGTACACGTGGTGTGCGTGCGGCTGGTACGTGGTGTGCGTGCGGCTGGTACACGTGGTGTGCGTGGACGTGCTGGTACACGTGGGTGTGCGTGCTGGTCACGTGTGTGCGTGCTGGTACACGTGGTGTGTGTGTGACGTGCGTGCTGGTACACGTGGTGTGTGTGCGTGCTGGTACACGTGGTGTGTGTGCGTGCTGGTACACGTGGTGTGTGCGGGGCTGCGTACACGTGGTGTGTGCGTGCTGGTACATGTGGTGTGCGTGCTGGTACACGTGGTGTGCGTGCTGGTACACGTGGTGTGCGGTGCTGGTACACGGGGTGTGTGCGTGCTGGTACACGTGGTGTGCTGCTGGTACACGTGGTGGCGTGCTGGTACACGTGGTGTGCGTGCGGCTGGTACAGTGGTGTGGTGCGTGCTGGTACACGTGGTGTGGTGCGTGCTGGTACACGTGGTGTGGTGCGTGCTGGTACACGTGGTGTGCGTGCTGGTACCGTGGTGTGGTCGTGCTGGTACACGTGGTGTGTGCGTGCTGGTACACGTGGTGTGCGTGCGTGCTGGTACACGTGGTGTGTGCGTGCTGGTACACGTGGTGTGCGTGCTGGTACACGTGGTGTGCGTGCTGGTACACGTGGTGTGCGTGCTGGTACGTGGTGTGCGTGCTGGTACACGTGGTGTGCGTGCTGGTACACGTGGTGTGCGTGCTGTGGTAACGTGGTGTGCGTGCTGGTACACGTGGTGTGCGTGCTGGTACACGTGGTGGTGCGTGGTGCGTGCTGGTACACGTGGTGTCGTGCTGGTACACGTGGTGTGCGTGCTGGTACGTGGTGCGCTGGTACGTGGTGTGCGTGCTGGTACGTGGTGTGCGTGCTGGTACCGTGGTGTGTGTGCGTGCTGGTACACGTGGTGTGCGTGCTGGTACACGTGGTGTGTGCGTGCTGGTACACGTGGTGTGTGGCGTGCTGGTACGTGGTGTGCGTGCTGGTACACGTGGGTGCGTGCTGGTCGTGGTGTGCGTGCTGGTACGTGGTGTGTGTGCGTGCTGGTACACGTGGTGTGTGCGTGCTGGTACACGTGTGTGCGTGCTGGTACACGTGGTGTGTGCTGCTGGTACACGTGGCGTGCGTGCTGGTAACGTGGCGTGCGTGCTGGTACGTGGCGTCGTGCTGGTACGTGGTGTGCGTGCTGGTACACGTGGTGTGTGTGCGTGCTGGTACGTGGCGTGCGTGCTGGTACGTGGGTGCGTGCTGGTACGTGGTGCGTGCTGGTACGTGGTGTGTGTGCGTGCTGGTACGTGGGTGCGTGCTGGTACACGTGGCGTGCGTGCTGGTACACGGCGTGGTGTGGTACGTGGTGTGCGTGCTGGTACACGGTGTGTGTGCGTGTGTGCGTGGGTGGTACACGTGGTGGTGCTGTAGTGGTGTGTGCTGGTCGTGTGTGTGCGTGCTGGTAACGTGGTGTGTGTGTGCTGTCGTGTGTGCGTGCTGGTACACGTGGTGTGCGTGTGGTACGTGTGTGTGTGCGTGCTGGTACACGTGGTGGTGTGCTGTGTGGTGTGTGTGCGTGCTGGTACACGTGGGTGTGTGTCTGTGTGCGTGCTGGTACACGTGGTGGGTGGTGCGTGTGGTCGTGTGTGCGTGTGCTGGTACGTGGTGTGTGCGTGCTGGTACGTGGTGTGCGTGCTGGTCACGTGGTGTGTGGTGTGGTGTGTGCGTGCTGGTACACGTGGTGTGTGTGCGTGCTGGTACGTGCGTGGTGCTGCTGGTGTGCGTGCTGGTACGTGGTGTGCGTGCTGGTACGTGGTGTGTGCGTGCTGGTACGGGTGTGTGCGTGCTGGTACACGTGGTGTGTGTGCGTGCTGGTACACGTGGTGTGTGTGCGTGCTGGTACACGTGGTGTGCGTGCTGGTCACGTGGTGTGTGGCTGGTACGTGGGTGCGTGCTGGTACACGTGGTGTGGCGGGGGCGTGCTGGTACACGTGGTGTGTGGTGCTGGTACACGTGGTGTGCGTGCGTGCTGGTACACGTGGTGTGGTGCGTGCTGGTAACGTGGTGTGCGTGCTGGTACACGTGGTGTGCGTGCTGGTACGTGGTGTGTGTGCGTGCTGGTACACGTGGTGTGTGTGCGTGCTGGTACGTGGTGTGTGTGCGTGCTGGTACGTGGTGTGCGTGCTGGTACACGTGTGTGTGCGTGCTGGTACACGGGGGTGTGCGTGCTGGTACACGTGGTGTGCGTGCTGGTACACGTGGTGTGCGTGCTGGTAACGTGGTGTGGGGTGCTGGTCACGTGGTGTGTGTCGTGCTGGTACACGTGGTGTGCGTGCTGGTACACGTGGTGTGCGTGGTGCTGGTACACGTGTGTGCGTGCTGGTACACGTGGTGTGCGTGCTGGTACACGTGGTGTGCGTGCTGGTACACGTGGTGTGCGTGCTGGTACGTGGTGTGCGTGCTGGTACACGTGGTGTGCGTGCTGGTACACGTGGTGTGTGCTGTGGTACGTGGTGTGCGTGCTGGTACACGTGGTGTGCGTGCTGGTACACGTGGTGTGCGTGCTGGTACACGTGGTGTGCGTGCTGGTACACGTGGTGTGCGTGCTGGTACAGTGGTGTGCGTGCTGGACAGTGGTGCGTGCTGGACACGTGTGTGCGTGCTGGTACACTGGGTGTGCTGGTACACGGTGTGGTGTGTAACGTGGTGTGTTTACCTGTTGGGTTAACGTGCGTCAAACACTGAACTCTGCTACACTTTCACTTTACACATGTGTGTTTCGCTGCCCTTTTTGTCCTTCTCTGTCCCCTTTGTTCTCTCTAACTTTTTCCTCTTACAATTTTTTCTGTCCACTTTTCGTCTGTCTTCCTCCCTTTATTTGTCCGGTGCGTGCTGGTACACGTGGTGCGTGCTGGTACACGTGGTGTGTGTGCGTGCTGGTACACGTGGCGTGCGTGCTGGTACACGTGGTGTGCGTGCTGGTACAGTGGTGTGCGTGCTGGTACACGTGGTGTGTGCTGCTGACGTGGTGTGCGTGCGTGCTGGTACACGTGGTGTGCGTGCTGGTACACGTGGTGTGCGTGCTGGTACACGGTGTGTGTGTGGCTGGTGTGTCGCTGGTACACGTGGTGTGCGTGCGTGCTGGTACACGTGGTGTGCGTGCTGGTACGTGGCTGGCGTGCTGGACGTGGTGTGGTGCGTGCTGGTACACGTGGTGTGCGTGCTGGTACAGTGGTGTGCGTGCTGGTACACGTGGTGTGCGTGCTGGTACACGTGGTGTGCGTGCGTGCTGGTACACGTGGTGTGTGTGCGTGCTGGTACACGTGGTGTGTGTGCGTGCTGGTACGGTGGGTGCGTGCTGGTACACGTGGTGTGCGTGCTGGTACAGTGGGTGCGTGGTGCTGGTACACGTGTGCGTGTGCGTGCTGGTACACGTGGTGTGCGTGCTGGTACACGTGTGTGTGCGTGCTGGTACACGTGGTGTGGTGCTGCTGGTACACGTGGTGTGGTGCGTGCTGGTACACGTGTGGTGTGCGTGCTGGTACACGTGGTGTGGTGCGTCTGGCTCACGTGGTGTGCGTGCTGGTACACGTGGTGTGCGTGCTGGTACGTGGTGTGCGTGCTGGTACACGTGGTGTGGTGGGCTGGTACACGTGGTGTGCGCTGCTGGACACGGTGTGTGGCTGCTGGTACCGTGGTGTGCGTGCTGGACGTGGGCGTGCTGGTACACGTGGTGGTGCGTGCTGGTACACGGGTGGTGCTGGTACGTGGTGTGCGTGCTGGTACAGTGGTGTGCGTGCTGGTAACGTGGTGTGTGGCGCTGGTACACGTGGTGTGCGTGCTGGTACACGTGGTGTGCTGCTGGTACACGTGGTGGGTGCTGGTACACGTGGTGTGCGTGCTGGAACGTGGTGTGGTGCTGGTCACGTGGTGTGCGTGCTGGTACACGTGGTGTGTGCGTGCTGGTACACGTGGTGTGCGTGCTGGTACACGTGGTGTGCGTGCTGGTACACGTGGTGTGCGTGCTGGTACACGTGGTGTGCGTGCTGGTACACGTGGTGTGCGTGCTGGTACACGTGGTGTGCGTGCTGGTACAGTGGTGTGCGTGCTGGTACACGTGGTGTGCGTGCTGGTACACGTGGTGTGCGTGCTGGTACACGTGGTGTGTGTGAGTGTAGAACAGTGGTAGTGTATTACCTGTATGAAGGTTACACGTGACGTCAAACACCAGCTGAACTCACTTTGCTCTAACATTATCTTCTCAACTCTTACACAATGCTTGTGTCCTTGCGCTTCCGCCCCCTTTCTTGTCCTTATCTTCCTCTTCCTCCTCTTGATTCTCCTTCTTTTAATTTCTTCATCTTCCTCTTCCATCAAATCTATTTTCAATTTTCCACCTTTCTTCGTCCTCCTCTTCCTCCCATTTATTTATGCTCCTTTTATTTATCTTTTCCTCCACTCTTCATTTAAATTCTAATCTTCACTGTCTACCTTTTACTTCTACTTCCTC
Organism: Cherax destructor; assembly: GCA_009830355.1. NCBI lineage: Eukaryota > Metazoa > Arthropoda > Malacostraca > Decapoda > Parastacidae > Cherax > Cherax destructor. The sequence continues at coordinate 29,082 of WNWK01022021.1, forward strand.
TATCGCTTCACCTCCTTCCTCCTGTTCTATTCCTCTTCCTCGTTTATCTCTTTCTCTTCATATTCGCTGTTCCTAGCTAAACACTTGCCGTGCGCCACCAACACCCATCCACGCCTCACCCCTTAATTTTCTCGTGAAACACTCCTACCCTTTCTCCCCTCTCCCTCCCTCCCTCTTCATTCTCCCCACCACTGTACACCTTCAGTGTCTGGTTTCCACTCTCGCAAACTGCGTAGTTGAATGTTTGTGCTGCGTGACCTGCTGGTGAGTGGTGGCGGTGATGGGTGGGGGTTGTTTTTGAAGGGGTGTTGTGGTAGTGGTGATTCCAATGATAGGATTGTGGTGGCTTGACCGGGATTGTTGTTGTTTTATAAATGTTGGGGAGTGTTAGTAAGTTTATTCAGGCACGGGTACACATCAATACAGTTACATGAATTATTATACATAGCAGCATATGTGTAGATTACCTAGGATAACCCAAAAATGTCCACTGTAAGGAGCTGATATATTGATTAAAGTCGTGGATTACATAAGTAGGAGTGGAGCTTGATTTTAAAGCAGTTATCAGTGGTAGGGGGGTTGGGGAAGGGGAGATTGTTATTGTTAGGGATTGTGAGTTAGGGCACGATGGGGGGGGGAAATAGAAGAGAGTAAGTGGAGGGGAGGAGAGTAGGGGATTAGGGTGTTTGAAGGGGAGGGGAAGGGAGGGTAGGTTTATGTGTCTCCATGAACTGTTGAACTTATGACTGTTCTCTTTTGTTTTACATTTTTTCCCTTTAACTTTTTTGCTGGTTCTCTCCCTGTAAAAAAAACAAATACATTGAGGTTATCGATTTAATACATTGCAAATCTTTTTCACAAGAGAACCGAATTCTTAATGTATTTAGTGTACTTCGTGTGAGGGGGAGGGGGTGAGTACCTTCCTGATCTGATGTAAGTGTATTAAGTAATATTTAGTGTGTCCCTGACACTTGTGAGAACTAGTAGTGCTGCTTTCTCGTGACATTGTAGCGGGTCTCTCACTCTGAGAATACTGCTTCCTCATCTGATGTGACTGTTGTATGTAATATGTAGAGCGTATCTCTGACAATTAATAGTACTTCCTCATCTGCAGGAACCGTGGAATGCAGTCTTTACTTGGTTATTAATACGTCAGAGAATTACTACGCTATTAGCTATTACTTCCTCATGTGTTGTGGCTGCGGCATATAATATGTAGAGGGACACTGATACTTCATCCTCGTGTAGCTGCTCTTTTAACTTTTCCATACTGATGAATTTGCACAAATATTGAAATAATCGAGCTTCGTGTTAAGGACTGGATTTTTTTTGCTCTGTGCTCAGAATTTTAATATTAAGTAACATATACACCTAACTTGGTAATTTATACCGACAAATTAGTTTAAAAAGACAGGTGAGCAAACACTAGGATATATATATTAGACACATTTCTGTCCCGGGACCCTGATCACTTCGTTAGAATTTTAACATATTTATTAGAAACATTTCTGTCCCTAGACCTTGATTACTTCGTTAGAATTTTTTAGGTCCTAGGACCTAAATGTTTTATAATTAATATGTCCTTTCCTCGCGTGTCTTTTTAAACTAACTTAGCACATACTTATATGCCGTACGTAATATTTCCAGTTGCAAATGGTTCACCTACATCGTTGATGTTTTTTTTTTTTACCTGTAACCCCTCTGTCTCTGTCTGTCTGTCTGTCTGTCTGTCTGTCTGTCTGTCTGTCTGTCTCTATCTCTCTCTCTCTCTGTCTCTATCTCTCTCTCTCTCTCTCTCTCTCTCTCTCTCTCTCTCTCTCTTTGTACGTAGCGTATATAACTGTGTTCCCACTCTGGACACATAGGTGTGAGAAGTACTTCAAGTTTCAAATATAAGACGGCTACCAGTGTGTGTTCATATGTTAATAATTCTTGATCTACCCAAGAGAGTAAAACCATCAATGTTTTCTGCCTTGTTTCTCAGAGCACTCGACACCTGCAGTACTAAAGGTATTAGTGGCATCCGAAATGTTTTGAAGATTTCTTGAGTTACTGTCGCCTTCCTGTCAGCTTGAACCAGTGTGGCCAGTCTCCACTTACTAACAAGGCGTTTTCACCCACAGAACTGCCACTCACTGGATGTTTTGTATTTTTCACACCATTCTCTGTAAACTCTACAGACTGTTGTGCGTGAACGAGACTACTAACATCTCAAAAATATACAATATAACCCTAACCCAATTTGACTTGGAAGTCATCAACAGAATGCTCAAGCACTCATCCTCAGGTACATACTTACTGAACTGCAAGAAACTCTTATCACATGCCCGAAATATTCAATGTTGAGGAAGGGTTGGCTTTACCCCTCTAGGGATAGGGGTAAATTAGATATATGTCGTGCCGAATAGGTAAAACTTGCTATTTTGGCTTAAATAGCAATGCTCTTCTTGCCGAATAAGGTAAGCGAAAATTTGTGTATGCAATAATTTCGCAAAATTCATTCTGAACCTAATGAAAAAAATATATATTTAATTGTGTTTGTTTATTATTAAATTATTGTAAGCTTATCTAAAATATATTTAGTTGGATTAGGCTAAATTAAGTTGCGCTTGTTATATTAAGGTGAGGCCTGGTCACAGACCGTGCCGCAGGGGCGTTGATCCCTGGAACTCTCTCCAGGTAGACTCTCCAGGTAGGTAAGATTTCTAAGGTTATTTTGGTACAAAATTATAAATTTTTACATTAACATAAATTAAAAAAAAATGTATCTTTAAACGTAAAAGAGAAAATTTTAGAAAGGACTTAATTTTAAACGAGTTCTTGCAAATTGACCAATTTTACCTATTCGGCACTACATATATATATATATGCATATATGCAATACAATCGCAGACAGGCGATCTTAACAATACAAGACAAGCCACGGGGGTGGAAATCTTCAGCTCAAGTGCTTAAACACGTGTCCGTGCGTCATCGGGAGCTATGCAATGTTGCAAGAGTAGCAGCAGAAGAACTGAGGGGAAGTTTTCTCAGAATGAGGTGGAATAGTGACACTGAGGGGACACTGGTGGTGGTGACACTGAGGGGAAGTTTTCTCAGAATGAGGTGGAATGGTGACACGGAGGGAAAGTATTCTCAGAATTAGGTGGAATGGTGACACTGAGGGGACACTGGTGGTGGTGACACTGAGGGGACACTGGTGGTGGTGACACTGAGGGGACACTGGTGGTGGTGACACTGAGGGAAAGTTTTCTCACTCTGAGAAAACTTCCCCTTATTTCTTCTGTTGCTACTCTTGCAACATGTTACATTGCATAGCTCTCGATGACGCATGGGGGCGTGTGAAAGTACTTGAGCTGAAGATTTCCATCCCCCGTGGCTTGTCTTGCATATATATATATATATATATATATATATATATATATATATAATGCAAATATCGTAAACCAAGCGATACAGGATGCAAAGCAACCACGGGGGGAGTAGAATGATAGCTCTAGGCCTTTCGTGTTGCAATCAACACATCATCAGGAACTTGCAAAATTGCTGAAAATAGAAGGATGTCCACGTAAGTACGTTCCCAGAGGACTGTTTTCCACTCAAGTGAAGGTGGTCCTCTGGGAACGTACTTACTTTCTGCAATTTTGCAAGCTCCTGATGATGTATTGATGCAATACGAAAGGCCTAGATATCATTCTACTCCCCGTGGTTTTTCATGCATTTTAAAAATATATATATATATATATATATATATATATATATATATATATATATATATATATATATATATATATATATATATATATATATATACATATATATATACATTTATATATATATATATATATATATATATATATATGTCGTGCCGATTAGGTAAAACAGGTCAATTAGCAAGAACTCATCTAAAATTAAGTCCTTTCTAAAATTTTCTCTTATACGTTTAAAGATATATATTTTTCATTTATGTTAATGTAAGAATTTATAATTTTGTACCAAGAGAAACTTTGAAAACCTACCTAACCTTATTACAACAAGCGCAATTTAATTTAGCCTAACGCAACTAAATATATTTTAGATACGTTAACATTAAGGTTGGTGAGTGGTGGTAGTGTGGAAGATGGCCAGTGT